>VDFB02212676.1:0-108376 GCA_007258455.2 Sequoia sempervirens | reverse complement strand
AAAAAAAAAGTGAAGAAAATAGTAAAGAGAAAAATTTCATCCAATGGTGAAAACCTAGCAAACAGGCGCCTTGGATAAGTACCATGATGAAAACCTGGAAAACTAGCGTCATGTGTAAAATAAAGCATCTATGTGGACTCTTACACTTGGGGGAAAGTCATCTCATTTCCTAGGCCTTCCTCTTGGCATTGGCATCTAACCATTTAATCCATATCATTCCTACCTATCTTGGTCTTGACATAAAACTGGCACACATAAATCATGTTTTGGGAAAAAAATTGACATTTCTATCATTTAATCGTATATTATTCATGAAAAATCATGTCATTGCTGACATAACCTCATTATCCTTATGTGACATAGTCCTTGACAATCATATGAAAATTCCCTTAGTCTCATATCCCACGTCCTTTACCAAGCCCACCTTTTTTCCTTTCATGTATGTCACCTATCTTGGCTTTCCCTTGTGAGATGGTCTAAGGATAATCCATCATCCCTTTTAGTCCTAACCAAGTCATTCCAAATGCAACAAGTCTAATCTATACAAGCACATTATCCAAAACATTCCTTGACCTTGTTCCTGGCCTGGCTATAGACCTCAATAATTTCATCACATTATCGTCATCATCATGTTGTTTTGGGATGCATCCTTCCCACATCAAACAACACTGTCATCACCTACCAATTGGTATTCATCTTGACTAGGGGCGCAATCATGTTTTTCTTTGGATTCTCATGCATAGGAATCATTCACATGCATTTTTCGTGATCCTCATAAACTGTCAAAAGTCCAAAAAAATTATAAGCTGTCAAAAGTCCAAAAAAAATCATAAATAGACAAAATGACAAAAACATCACAAAAAGTCCTAAAAAAAGACAAAAACATCATAAAATGTCCTAAAAAAGATAAAACATCATAAAATGTCCTAAAAAAAGATAAAAACATCATTAAATGTCTTGAAAAAAGACCAAAAACATCACAAAATGTCTGGAAGAAATACTTAAAAATTAAAAAATGCCCTGAAGAAGCCACAACAAACATCAAAACTGCTCAAAGAATGCAAAACAAAGTCACATTTCCACATGTCTGTCATTTTAGTCAAGTCTTTGTCATTTGTCTAAACTATATTGTCTTAGCGCATTTGCTACATAGGCAAGACTCATTTTTGAGTCCCCAAGACATTAGGTCAGCTCTTTTAGGTTTGTCAAAATAAAATCATGATGTAATCTTTAGTCATCAAGAAAAATTCATTGGTCGTGTCTAACTACGAGGTCTCTGAGTGTATGACGTAGGCAAGGCCATCTATCGATGAGCCTCCGAGGCCACACTAGGTTAGTCCATTAGGGTTCATGGCACTACACTGGCACATGTGTCAAAAGTCTACAGGACAAAACAAATCATTAAAACAAAGTATGGCAATCATTTATTCAAATATGACAATCACCACATCAACATGACATATCATCATATGGACAACACAAGTCAAATTAGGTCAAATTTCAATCAAACTCTGTCAAACTATCAACTCTTGGTTATTCATTCAGATGAGTCCTTCTAAAGAATAGCCTTTGTCATTTATGCCTTAGGATGTGTCCTTCATAGGCATCATCATTGTCATCCAACATTTTTGAGGGATCCTTTTGACATTTAAGGATCAATCCTCTTGACATCAACATTATTTAGGATGTGTCCTTCCCGAATTTGACAATTTTTGGCATTTGTCATCTTGGCGTCGTCAAAACCTTGACACCTTGGCATCTCGACATCGTCAAACCTAACATCTTGACATTAAAACATAGGGTATCCAGACACACTTGGCACTTGTCTTTTGGCTTTCATCATGTTACTAGCTTTTCAGTGAGATCCTGACAACAGGATTTAGAAAAGCAGTGATGTATCATGATTGTCTTATCTTATCTTTTGGCTTTCATCATGTTACTAGTTTTTCAGTGAGATCCTAACAACGGGATTTAGAAAAGCAGCGATGTATCATGATTGTCTTATCTTGTCTTTTGGCTTTCTTCGCGTTACTAGTTTTTCAGTGAGATCCTGACAATAGGATTTAGAAAAGCAGCAACGTATCATGATTGTCTTATCTTGTCTTTGATTTTTTTTATCATGTTACTAGTTTTTTAGCGAGATCCCAACAACAGGATTTAGAGAAGCAATGACGTATCATGGCATTTGTCTCAACTTTTGACACACATGAATACTAGTTTCTCAGGGAGGTCCTGATTTCAAGATATAGAAAAACAATGATGTATCATGATAATGGCTCTATTTTGGATTTTGGCAATCATGTTGCTAGTTTCTCAAGGATGTCCTAGAAACATGATTTAGAGAAGCAACAACATTTCATGAATTGTCCTTCTTATCTTTTTCCGCTTGTGGTTGATTATGACAAAAGGACTAGGGCAACAACACTCTTAGTATGAGTCATGATCATCCTTGTCTGTGACTACTTGTCTTATGTGATGGTACAACCTTGCACACCTTGATTTATGTCATATCACGGTGTTTGTTGGCCATCACAACAATCCACCTAGTGATGATTAAGAGCAATAAATATAAAAAAGTCCTATCCATGGTAATTTTTTAAAAGATTTGGTCTAAGAACTAACATGCATCTTCTTTAGTCTTGTCATCTTCTCTCACCCATCTCATATAGGCATTGCATCCATATCATCATCCATATCTTTTGCACTAACATTTCTTTGTCTCTTCATATTCTAGTCTTCTAATCAATTTTGAGAGCACACCTGTGATCTAGGAACCCATCTATCCTCTCGAGGGGGCATATCGCTACCCTCCTCATCATTCTTCCTCATCTTATTTTGCACTGGGGCATATTTTTTAGTTATTTTCTTTGTCACAATGTGACAAGCGGAATTATGAGAAAGAGGGGGAAAATGTAGACACTTAAAAATGACCTAGGCTTGCAAGCTTCATTTTTACCACTTTCGTCCTAGCATAATTATGATATTTAATTATGTCCTTGGTCCACATTCAACTATTAATTAAATAATTTATAATTTTTTAATTAATTCATGTCCTTTTATTCTTCATGATTATTAAATAAATAAATGTTATTTATTTATTCAATATGTCTTTAATTGTCTAAAGTCTTCCTTCAATTAAATAAATTTGTTAATTTGTTTAATTACCTTTATCCATTTATTCTTCCTAATTATTAAATAAATACATTTTATTTATTTATTCAATGTGTCACTAATTTCCATAATTAAATGAATTTATGAATTTATTTAATTATCAGTCATAATCCTCTAAAATTAAATAATTATCTTTAATTATGTAATTACTCAATTTTCTATTTCCATCATTTTAAATCAATTTATTATTTAAAATGATTTCATTTTCTTAACTGTCAGCTCATTTTAGTAAATAATCTGACAAGGATTATTTATTATCTCACAAATTCCATATTTTGAGTTGATTTAATTCAAATTGGTAGCTTTCTTTCAAAAATAAAAATAAAGTGAGCACATTCTTGATTTTTCAAATTTGCTTTTCAGTCCACCTCTTATCTTTTCAATTTTTCAAATCTCATAAATTAGGCAGTCTCTTATCTTCTTGATTTTTGAAAATATTTATTTCTCTAATTAATTATCTCATCTTTTCTCCACCGTTGATTCAATTCTCTCATATGACATCTTGACCACTCATCTAAGGATTTGTCCATAACCCTGATTAGGGATTATCAAATTAAATATCATCCTCTAATTTTTGGTTTTTCTCAAGAGTCGATCTCATCTATCCATTCAAAATTATGTTTTCTATAAAATGTCAATTTTTCTCATAATTTAGGGACCACTTCATGATTATAGGCATTATAGTCATTTATCAATTGTTATAGTCATTTATCATTGGCATAGGCATAATTCTACTTAAATCCTTCAAAACTTGCATAGGACATTGTCATAGTCAAATTGATCACACACTCGATCTGAAGGCATCAATCATACACTGCAAGTTAGGAGGTGCTATGGAGGTGAATCATGGAAGCTTCAACAAATATCTAGTATAATCGTTCTCATTATTTTCTTTCTTTGTACTTCATACTTCTTTTGGTTATATTATTGATCTAATAATTGCTAAACTTAATCCTGAAATTTTACCCATTGATACACATCACACTCGAGGATGTCTATCAGATCCTTTGGCTATCCATCCACGGATGACGGGTGGCTCTCGATGATACTCAATCAACACTGGAGCGGATAAAGGGTGTCCTCTATTGTGTAAGGAGGACCAATGGTGGTGATGCCACATGTCATATCTACATGCACTGGTATGACCATGCAAGGACCACTGCACCATTGTTCCGCCGAGTCATGGTCATCACTGTTCTTTTCAGATCACGATTGACAGGTGGGGCTCACACCTACATAGGGGCCTTGTCCAAACTATTAGGGAGATGGTAGACCATAAGACTATTTTTTCCTGGGGGCACAACATCCTAGTGTACCTCTAACAGGAGTTAGGCTGGTACATGCATTATGAGTATCATAGCCCCACAATGTGCACACTTTTGTAGGTGTGGGCCTTTGCCCACATTAGGTGCACCCGACTAGTCAGTTTTCCCTAGTGACAGTCATATCGTATCCTTAAGGCCCACTGGTATGACATGACGGGTTAGTGGAGATTCAGAGACATATAGTTTTGGCACTTATAGTTTGAAACTCTCACTACAAATGGGATTCAGTGGACACCCTATCGATTTTTTAGATGGGTGGACAATAGCAGGTACTTGACGAACCTACAATGGGATCACTTTTTGATTAGGTGGAGGGATTTTGTTATAGTACCCTACTAGTAGAGCCAGGTCATGTGACAGCATGGCCGATCATAGACTATACCACCAGACATTCCCACCTATACTAGATGTTAGTGCCATTTCTGGTTCTCTCATTGTCTAGTTGTGTACTCTTGTTTTTCATGACAAATCTTTAGCTATGGGGTGTTTTTCATTTTAGCACGTGGGGTAAATGGGCTCCCACAAGGGTTGAGCCTAGTGTGCTAGTTTTCATCTCTCCTGTGGGTGGCCTGTGTTAGGGTTTTTCTTGGCTTTTCTTTTCCCATTTTTGGGCTTTTAGTTTGGTTCCCCTTTCTCTTTTGCTTGTCGTGGCTTTTCTTTTGTTTTATTAGAGGCGGAATGGATGCTTGAACGGAACTAGAACTTTTCCAAATTTTGAAGTTCTAATTGTTGTTCACACATCTATCCCAGTTCCAATTCCACATGATTGGAAGTTTATTTTCCTTTCTACCCTACATCGGTCGTTGGTCGTTTTCCTCTCCACTTTCTTCCCTTTATCTTTTTTGCTTTATTTCCTTTGGTGGGCGTGGGATCATAATGAGAACAGGTTTTGGAACCTTTTCAGAGGTTCCAATTTTAGCTTCTGTTCTGCTCCCGTCTCCCTTCCTTTGTCTTTTGCGAAGGTGGATCCGGGTTGGGTTTTGGTCTAAGGTGGTCTTTTTGGTTTTCATCTCTTCCCCCGCTCCAGCTCCAGCTCCGGCACTGTCTCTTTCTTGGTTCTGGCTCCTAACTTGTTTGGTTCCCTTTCCACTGGCCTTTTGATTCATTGACCTACCTAGCCAGTGCACATACAATTTAAGTTCTTCCCTGAGCCTTGTCTCTCATTCGTTACTGGCCCCTTGTTATAGTTTTCACTGGCTCTACATTACTTTCGCTGTGACCTTTGGTGCTTGGGATTACCTCTCGGTGACCCCGTGATATCTCCCCGAGGTCTCTTTCCCTCAGCCTATGTTGGTTATGTCTGACAGATGTTTCCTCAACTTCTTTGTGTCTCACCGATGGGATTTTTTCCCATCGGTGTGTTGGTGTCCAATCAGGGTGGTGTCTCACCAAGTTCTATATGTCTCCCTGACTTGTGCACATGGAATGGTTCATCATCAATTGCATCCATGAGTGTTTAATTTGATCCCTTATCATTGGCATATTATCCCTTCCTCATATTGCCTCACTCATATTCTATCATGTGATCCATTTGAATCCATTGTGTCATGCATATTTTTCATTATGGTTCATGTTGGCATAGGTGCCCAATTGTCTCCCTGACCTGTGTATGTTCCACTATTCTTTGTTGCAGGTTGTTGGCGAGACATTCCTCTTGTTGTGGCGATGGTGAGAACCCTTATCGACGTTTCTTCTGGCTATCGGGTTGGCCTCTTTCCAAGTTTTTGGTGTCTCGGTGACAGGTGCATTTTGTATTCTATCGACATATGTTTTGCATTGTGGTGGGAGCTCTTGGTGAGGGGGTCGGGTCTTGCCGACATGTTTTAAAGTGGCACTCAGAAGGATTTCTCTCTTCTCTCGATGACCTAACATGCTCAGTTGTTTTCACATAACTTTTCACTCTACATAACGTCTTATCGAGGGGTAAAGGCTATAGCGATACACATGATAGGTGCTCTTCAGCAAGAGAAGCAAAAGGTTACGATGACATAAAAAAAGGGTAAAAGATATGCTTTTGGTATGAAAAATGGCTTTCAATGTAGTGTCTTAGTGGTTGTGGTTGGATATACCAAAATGTAAGAAGGGCATGGGGCTACTCCTAGGCTTTGATATAACAATTGGAGTATCATAGTGACTTGAAAGAAAATGATGTCTTCGGTGAAGCTCGGTGAAATCTCTAGGATGTCACCCCGAGGTCAAGATGTCACAGTGATATATGAATAGAAGGAGGAACGCTGGGGGAAAGGGCTATGTGGTCGATATGATATCTCACTGACCCGAGTATGTCATAGTGACTGCGATGAACAAGGGCGCACAGGGAAAGCGATTGAATTTCCTTCGGCATGGTGGGGGTAATGTCTTAGCCATTGTTTCGATGATGAATAATGGTGCACTCGGTATCCTATGTGGACTTTGCTAGGATGTTACACCAACCCGCTGGCCTCTTGCCGATGGTGGTAGCCTATTTCAATGGCCAATGGAGATTTAAAAGGCAGCCATCTGATCATGGATGATCAACGGCCCAGATTCAATTTCACATGTTTTAGGGTTTCTGAGATGCTTGCATGCGAATAAAAAACTAAAGACTTAGAGCATTCATGGCGACAGATGGAGGGTTGCTGGTTCCACTGAGCCAACATTCATCATGATGCAACTTTGGGACAAGGATGGCATGGCTTGAGTATGGGTGCCCAGATTCGGCGACATATTTGACATCGATTGCCTAGCTTCATTCGTGTGGGAATGTCTTTTCTGCAGCAACCTGACCTGAGGCATTTATGTGACCAAAGAGGTTGTTGAAGGTCGTAGCGAGGGTTTTGATTGGTCACAATGCAGTTGGGGTCTGACATGAATTGGTGATGTGGCCTGCATGCTATTTTGGGTTTTTCCTAGTCAGCTATGATGTGTATTCTCATCTGGTCGGTTGCTTGTTGCTCTCCATGTTCCTATAAAGGGAGAATTTGTGGCTAGATGTAGGGATTCCAAACTTTGGTGTTTTGTTCCACATTTTTCTGAGTTCAGGGATTAGCCTAGGATATATTAGGGTTTGGTCTTAGGTCATTTTTTATTTTGTAAACTATAATGTTGAATTCCTCTATAAATTCAATCAGTTAAGCAGGAATACATGAAGATGCTTATCTTTCATGCATATCATCAGATTGTCTCCACATTTGTAGGCTTTTAATCATTTGAATAAATGCATAAGGTGTTTTTGTTCATCTTCTCATACTTCATGGGACTGTGTTATTTGTTGATAGGTCTGCTTCAAGGAAGCAATTAAATCCTTTGAATAGATAGCAGTGATTACTTGTTTGTAGGTTGGATTTGGTAAGAAGAGTCTAGTTGATACAAGAGCCAGATTGTCAGTGTAAGGCACCGATAGCTGATGTAAGGCATTAGCAAAATAAAATCCACTAATTGAGTCCTATTTGTAGATGAATTTCATCTTTTGTTTGTGACTCCATGACCCCGAATTAGGCATTGATATGTTTTCAGCCTGGTTCCTCTCAGAAAACAATTTATAAATCATTGAATATCTTTTGTTTAGCTTGTGTCCTTCCTCCTAGTTGCTTCAAGGTTGAGCTACTGAGAATCTAGCCCCATTTGAGGTCCTCAAAGCTTGACATCAGGAGCTATCTGCTATAAAAAGCAATGTCTGGTCTTCTTTGGGGCATTATGTGGGTATACCCGCCCTAGTTCTGCAGAGCCTAAAGAGCAGAAGATCTCAGTCTTTGACTGAATCTTGTTAGTTGGTCCAGGTCCTCCGAGTTGCCCTTGATTGGAGTTGGCTACTCCATAGGTAGAATAGGAGACCAACTTGGTTTGCAGTAAAAAATCACCAACAAGATGGCGACTCCGCTAGGGATATAACAAAGAAAATTCTTAATTAGATATTCAAAGTGGCATTTCTCATGTGCCCATCTAAGTCACCAACAAGATGGAAACTCCACTGGGGACTTGCTTAGAAATTCAGTTATAAGTGCCATATCAAAGAGTCATATTTGTTTGCCATGTTGGTGATGTTCAAAGTTTGAAGGATTGTTGGCCTGGTGAGAGTTTTGTTGCAGTGAACCTGAAAGCTACAAGATCTATGGTGCTATGTCGGATGGAACTCAGAGAAAGATTTACATGTAAGTGAGCTTCATACCTTTTGAAGCTCAGTCCTCTGCAAAGGGGTGGTGACTCTGTTAGGATGAACCTGTTGAAGATTCAAATAATAGTTCCATGGCTGCAACATTCTCAGGTATTCCTCATGCTTTTGAACATTTAAAAAAAAAAACTTTATTCCCCTTTATTTGGTGAAATCAAGCACTATCATCAAGGGATATTTGGATGTGCAACTGGATAGTGTAGAGGGATAGGTTTTATTTTCAAAATGCATTGCTATCCTGATTTTCCCTCTACAAGCTATGATACCATGCTTAAGGCATAGTCTTGTCTTCATAAGAGGGCATATGATAGTGAAAGATACAATCCTTTGGATTTTGATAAAATCCAGAGTTACCCACATATTGCCCCTAAGGGAATCAATAAATATTTACCCAAGTTTAAAGGTGGTTTTGAGGAATCAGCATCAAGACATATGTAGTGTTTCATTGATTTCATGGGAGACTGTTAGGTTGAGAAAGAGGATGTGGTCATGAAGTTGTTTGTCAGATCTTTAGGAGGTGTGGCCGATGATTGGTTTACTTGCTTACTAGTGCACTCCATTGGTTCATGGTATCAACTCAAGACTTTTTTCCTTGATACCTTTTATGATGCTTCATCAGATGATGAAGAAGTTTTGTTCGAACAACTTGCAGAAGTGGTGCCCCAAGCCAGAGATTAGAGGTTGAGTCTCCCAAGCCAAGAACCTGAAGAGGAGCATTAGTTAGACTGGCCCTTTGGAGAAGGGAAGTGTGATCAGCAATGTGATGAGATAGTTAAGCAGTTCAAGTGTACAAATGGGTATAGTCTTGACACAAGTCTTCATGAGAAGATAAATGAAGTTGCTGATGCAGGGAGTGCTCTAGAGGATATCAGATTTAACTATGAGGATGTGGAGTTTCACTCTCATGAAGGTAATCTTTTTGAAGATACCTTGGGATATCTTGATTTGCTGCTTCATATTGCATCCAGTCCTAGTGGAGGTCAAGAAGAGGAAGAAGTGGTTGAGAGGGTAGGATAGAACATTGACCTACTAAGTTGTGAACAAATATCATATTTGTTAACCACAGAATATCAAAGGTTTGCACACAACAACTCTAGGTTGTTGTGGTAAACTCATATTGGTCTTGATGATGAGGACCTGTAGGATGCAAGGTATGATGCAAGTGATTTTGATGCCCCTTCTAATGGTGATCTTACAGATCATGATGATACTGATCTCAGTCTGAAATTAGATTATGCTTCTGAACCAGAGTTGCTCAATGATGAGCAAGATTTGGATGATGGTGATAGTTGGACAACCCATGAGGATGAGTTAGAGTCCATTGATGACTCTCGTTGCTAGCATGATGAAGAACAGAGCCAAGTGAAAAGAGGAAGTGGGAGTAGTAGTTTAAACCATCATTGCACTAATGATATGCCTCCTCCTACTAAAAATGATATAGAGTAGTTGCAAGATGTTTTGAATGGTGAGTGTATCCCTTTGTATACACTTGATGAAGTTTTCACAGAATGTGACAATATGCAAAGCACTGGAGCTAGTTGTTTTCAACTTTAGGTTAATGTAAATAGTGAATATGACAGTTTGTTGTCACATAAAAGTCATCATTTTGAAAGTATGCCTAACTTTCAAATACATAAGGATCATGTACATGTTTATAATGATGAATATGACAGCCTGTTGAGAGGTACTAACATGTTTTGTCAGGTAGCTAATTGTGATCAGACTATGTTTTTATGCAGTCCTGATCAGTATTCACATGTATTGCCACAAGATATAGAATCAAAGAATCAAGAGTGTGGAAATGATAAAGTTTATTAGATCTGGTTGCTAGTTGAAGATAAAACTAAATAGAGAGCAAGTTTTCACTTGCATAGAGGTAGCCAGATACTTTTGTTTGCAGGGGTGTTGTCATTCATATTGTTGCAGTTTGGTAGAGGCAAGCACAAGTTAGGGAATGTCAGCTCATTTAGCAGAATTGTATTTGACAGAGGTAAATGTTGGCTCTCATTTTTCATTTGGTGGCCTAGTGTCATCAAATGAAATAAAGAATCAACAATGTGACTCTTGAATTTCGTGTTCATGGACAATTCTCGAAGTGGTGCTTCATCTGACGCATTTATTTTTCCATGAACATTAGGTTAGGTTTTTGCTTTTCTAGTTGATTTTGTTTTGCTGCATTTGCTAACCCGGTACGATTAGCTCCTGGTCTATTTTTGGATTTTTGTTCTGGTCTGCTCTCCCAGTGATCTAAATTCTTGCTATGCCCACCAGGGGCATACATCCCCAACTAGAGCCTATGCTAGTGCCATTTCTGGTTCTCTCATTGTCTAGTTGTGTACTCTTGTTTTTCATGACAAATCTTTAGCTATGGGGTGTTTTTCATTTTGGCACATGGGGTAAATGGGCTCCCACAAGGGTTGAGCCCAGCGTGCTAGTTTTAATCTCTCTGGTGGGGTGGCCTATGTTAGGGTTTTTCCTGGCTTTTCTTTTCCTATTTTTGGGCTTTTAGTTTGGTTCCCCTTTCTCTTTTGCTTGTTGTGGCTTTTCTTTTGTTTTATTGGAGGCAGAATGGATGCCTGAATAGAACTAGAACTTTTCCAAATTCTGAAGTTCTAGTTCCTTTTCACGCATCCATCCCAGTTTCGATTCAACGTGATTGGAAGTTTCTTTTCCTTTCTGCCCTACATCGGTCGCTCATTGTTTTCCTCTCTGCTTTGTTCCCTTTGTCCTATTTGCTTTGTTTCCTTTGGTGGGTGCGGGATCAGAATGAGAACAGGTTTTGGAACCTTTTCAAGGGTTCCAGTTTTGGGTTTTGTTCTGATCCCGTCTCCCTTCCTTTGTCTTTTGCGGAGGTAGATCCGGGTTGGCTTTTGGTCTCAAGTGGTCTTTTTGGTTTTCGTCTCTTCCCTTGCTTCAGCTCCGGCTCCAGCTCCATCTCTTTCCTGGTTCTGGCTCTGACCTTGTTTGGTTCCCTTTCCGCTGGCCTTTTGATTCATTGACCTACCTAGCTGGTGCACATGCAACTTAAGTTCCTCCCCGAGCCTTGTCTCTCATTCGTTACCGGCCCCTTGTTACCATTTTCACTAGCTCCACATTGCTTTCGCTATGACCTTTGGCGCTCAGGATTACCTCTTGGTGACCCCGTGATATCTCCTCGAGGTCTATTTCCCTTGGCCTCTGTTGGTTGTGTCAAGGAGATGTTTCCCCAGCTTTTTTATATCTCATCAATGGGCTTTTTTCCCATCAGTGTATTGGTGTCCAATTGGGGTGGTGTCTCACTGAGTTCTATATGTCTCGCTGACTTGTGCACATGGAATGGTTCATTGTCAATTACATCCATGAGTATTTAAATTGAGCCCTTGTCATTGGCATATTGTCCCTTCCTCATATTGCCTCGCTCATATTCTGTCATGTGATCCATTTGAATCCATTGTGTCATGCATATTTTTCATTCAAGTTCATGTAGGCATAGGTGCCCAATTGTCTCCCCGACCTATGTATGTTCCACTATTCTTTGTTGCAGGTTGTTAGCAAGACATTCCTCTTGTTGTGGCGATGGTAGGAACCCTTATCGGTGTTTCCTCTAGCTATCAGGTTGGCCTATTGCCAAGTTTCTATTGTCTCGGCGACAGGTGCATTTTGTATTTTATCAGCATATGTTTTGCAATGCAACGGGAGCTCTTGGTGAGGGGGTCGGGTCTTCCCGACATGTTTTAAAGTGGCACTTAGAAGGAGTTCTCTCTTCTCTCAGTGACCTAACATGCTCAGTTGTTTTGACATAAATTTTCACTCTACATAACGTCTTGCCAAGGGGTAAAGGCTATAGCAATACATATGATAGGCGCTCTTCGGCAAGAGAAGCAAAAGGTTACGGTGACATAACAAAAGGGTAAAAGATATGCTTTCAATATGACAAATGGCTTTCAACGTAGTGTCTCAGCGGTTGTGGTTGGCTATACCAAAACGTAAGAAGGGAATGGGGCTACTCCTAGGCTTCGATATAACAATTGGAGTATCACAACGACTTGAAAGAAAATGATGTCTTCGGTGAAGCTTGGTGAAATCTCTAGGATGTCACCCCAAGGTCAAGATATCATAGCGATATATGAAGAGAAGGAGGAATGCTCGGGGAAAGGGCTATGTGGTCAATATGATATCTCACCAACCTGAGTATGTCACAGTGACTGCGATGAACAAGGACACGCAGGGAAAGTGATTGAATTGCCTTCAGCATGGTGGGGGTAATGTCTCAACGACTGTTTCGATGATGAATAATGGTGCACTCGGTATCCTATGTGGACTTCACTAGGATGTTACACTAACCCGCTAGCCTCTTGTCCATGGTGGTAGCCTATTTCAATGGCCAATGGAGATTTAAAAGGTGGCTGTCTGATCATGGACGATCGACGGCCTAGATTCAATTTCACGTGTTTCAGGGTTTCTAAGATGTTTGTGCGTGAAAAAAATAGAAGACTTGGAGCATTCATGGTGATGGATGGAGGGTCGCTGGTTCCACTGAGCCAGCATTCATGGTGACATGACTCTGGGACAAGAACGACATGGCTCGAGTATGGGTGCTTGGATTCGGTGGTGGATTTGACATCGATTTCCTGGCTTCATTCTTGTGGGAATGTCTTTTCTGTAGCAAGCTGACCTGAGGCATTTATGTGACCAGAGAGGTTGTTGAAGGTCGTAGCGAGAGTTTTGATTGGTCACGATATAGTTGGGGTCTAACGTGAACTGGTGATGTGGTCTACGTGCTATTTTGGGTTTGTCCTAGTCAGCTGTGATGTGTATTCTCATATGGCCGGTTGGTTGTTGCTCTCCTTGTTCCTATAAAGGGAGAATTTGTGGCCAGATGTAGGGGTTCCAAACTTTGGTGTTATGTTCCACATTTTTTTGAGTTCGGGGATTAGCCTGGGATATATTAGGATTTGGTCTTAGGTCATTTTTGAGTCTGTAAACTGTAATGTTGAATTCCTTTGTAAATGCAATCAGTTAAGTAGGAATACATGAAGATGCTTATTTGTCATGCATATCATCAGATTGTCTCCACATTTGTAGGCTTTTAATCATTTGAATAAATGCATAAGGTGTTTTTGTTCATCTTCTCATACTTCATGGGACTGTGTTATTTGTTGATAGGTTTGCTTCAAGGAAGCAGTTAAATCCTTTGAATAGATAGCAGTGATTACTTGTTTGTAGGTTGGATTTGGTAAGAGTCTGGTTGATACAAGAGTCGAATTGTCAGTGTAAGGAATTGATAGCTAATGTAAGGAATTATAAAAACAAAATCCACTGATTGACTCCTATTTGCAGATGAATTCCATCTTTTGTGTGTGACTCCATGACCTCGGATTAGGGTTTGATCTATTTTCAGCCTAGTTCCTATCAGAAAACAATTTATAAATCATTGAATATCTTTTGTTTAGCTTGTGTCCTACCTCCTGGTTGCTTCAAGGTTGAGCTACTTAGAATCTAGCCCCATTTGAGGTCCTCAATGCTTGACATCAGGAGCTATCTGCTGTAAAAATAAATGTCTAGTCTTCATTGGGGCATTGTGTGGGTATACTCGCCCTGGTTCTACAAAGCCTAAAGAGTAGAAGATCTTAGTTTCTGATTGAATCTTGTCAGTTGGTCCAGGTCCTCTGAGATGCCCTTGATTGGAGTTGGCTACTCCATAGGTAGAACAGGAGACCAACCTAGTTTACAGTAAAAAACCACCAACACTAGGGCCTACAAGAGTGCAACGAGGGTTGGGGACTACCGTCACCCCACTATTATTGATATTGTCCCCTCAGATGATGATGATCCCAACCATGATCTTCCCCTGATAGGGATGGTGGATAATGTTAGGGTAGTGGTTGAATTTGTATGGTGGTGGGAAAGGCATCATCTTGCTCCTTTGTTCAACAAGGGTGCCTCGAGAGGGTACCGTAGTCCATAAGAGGACCTACCACCCTAGCCCCCGCAGGATAGGCATAGAGGTCTACAGTAGAATAGTGAGGAGGAAGAGGCATGATAGGAGGAGGAGGTGGCACCATAGAGGTTGAGGTAGTGGAGGAGGTTAGACCCCCCACAAGCTACCCCTATCTCTTTGGCACCACCAGCTTCTACTATAGTTGCAGTGATGTTAGCATCACTGGGAGTGCCCACTAATGTCGACGATGCAGGTCCCAACACCGACCCTCACCCTGACCCGACATGGCAACCAAGGGACCCAGGTATATGAGATATGTTTTTTATGTTTCCATACTTTTAGTTGTTTTTTATATGACATACGTATATAAATTCCATGTGATGGGTATGTGCAGGATCGTGATTGGCCAAAAAGTGGCGATATGATGGGTGTGTAGGGTATGTGGCTGACCACTTTTTTTTACCCAAAATTCATGAAACAAAAAGGGTTTTTAAAGGAGATTCACATATTTCCACCAATATAAATTATTCTTTACTTTCAATTTAATAAATAAGTATTATTCATTTTCTATTTGAATTATGACTAAAGTCCTGATTGATAGGTTGATTGAAAAAAATTATAGCTTTCAAACGGTATCACATTTTTTAAATTTGAAACATGTGTCACATTCTATGCTTCACATACTATAGGATAAAAAAATGAATTTCATGAAGTTTTGACCAAGTTAAGGTGGTTAGACATATGAGTTTTTATATTTTTTAAAAGTTGTAATAAAAAATTCATAATTACTTATTTACTTGGAAAAAAATTACAAAAAAATATGCATCACATCGGGACATGAGTCCTCTACTTATATCTAAAATCTTATAAAAACATTATCATTTTATTGTGGTTAGGGTGGTCAGACAGGCACCTACTTCTTATTTTTTCCTTGCAATTTAAGTGCTATTTCATTTAAATTTCAAATTTTCACCAAATCGATTTAAAAAAATAAAATAAACCTAGTAGTTTAGAAACTGCATTCAATTTTCTATAGATTCTATTCTAACATATTTTTGAAATAATATAGATAACTTATTCAAATTTTTAAGTCAAGTTTCCTAACTCTGATTTTTCTAAATTTTTTGCCACTTAAGGGCATGCTTTTTCCATGATGATCTTGTAGATACCTTGATACTAATACCTCTTCCATTCTCTATGGTTGCAAAGGATGTAGAGGGATGGATTGGGATTATAGCTCAGTGTATTTCAAAGGATTGCCCTGCTGTGTTGATTTAGGGAGTAGGGAATGGAGATTGTCTAGCTCACTGTGGAGTTGACGACTATTTGGGAACAACTCGACCAGCTGTCGGGGGAGTTGTGGACAATGCTCGCCGAGCAAGACATGGTAGTGAGGAGGGCTGATGTTGCCAAGAGGGTGGATGATTCCCTCCAAAGTAATCCCAATGACCTTGATAGGCATCTGGTAGCCATGATCCTGACAGATGTTCAACGACTGTAGGACCAATTGAGGCAGGTGAAGGTGACGAATCCTCCTACAGGGGGAGATCAGGGGGATGCAGGAAACTTTTTCCATATCATGTTGCCACCATTCACACTCCATGACCACCATCCAACCCCTCTCTAGGGTTCTAGAGCGTCTGCTAGAGCCAGAGGGCTTTGGGAGCCATGCATCGCACTGACCAGGGGCTCATCATTAGTTTTGTATATCATTTTTGTAGTAAGATACATATACATTCATATATACTTGTAGATCTTTTGTATAGACATATATTCAACAACCAATCATTTTTTATAGTAGTGGCCTGATACATGTACATGAAATTTGATACATACATGCATATATATATATATATGGATACATCGATTCTGCTTTCATGGCATCATTCATTGGGATGTGTATGATCTTTATTTTTTATGTATGTTTATGCTATGGATGTTATATGCTCATATAGATGTATACTTACATTAGATGCTAATATGATTTAACAAACACACATGATTTTATGTTAATTAAATACAATGATGATCTAATTTTTTTAATAGACGTAATGAAATTCATGGTCACACATACACACACACACATGTGGTCATTCACAACACAAAAATTTTCATAATGTGTTAATGAATAATGCCAACATAGGTAGGGCTACTACCCTTTTGTAGATAGAACACTATGCATAGTATTGATGAAGATGCATCACATTAACATGCTCTTTTAAAGGTGTTACATCCATAGATGATAATCCATAGGCACCTAAACCATATACAAAGATCACAATGTAAAGGCCTAAATAGTTAGGACTAAAATTTTCCTCTCTAGTCAGGTGGTGCATTTACATTTCTCTGGTTTCCACAGAGAACTAGATCTCCTATTTTAAAAGTCCTAGAAATCACACTCTAATTATATTTCCTAGATAACCACTATTGATAAGCTTTAATATGTTTGAGGGATCGTAGACGGCGCTCATTGAGCATCTCTAGCTTATACAAATGGTTAACTCGGTAGGTTTCATCATCAATTAACCCTTTAAGGGAAACACATGAAGATGAAATATCCAACTCCAAAGGAATAATAGCTTTAGAACCATACATGAGGTTGTAAGGCATTGTTCCCATAGCCGTGTGAACACTCATGTGATAGGCCCATAAAGTGTACACCAGTTGAATATGTCAATCTTTACCGTGCTTGTTAACTGTTTTACAAAGAATAAGTTCAAGAGTTTTGTTAGACACTTCTGCTTGACCATTATATTGTGGATAGTATGGTGTGGAAAACCTATGCTAAATATGGAATTTCTCAAGGAACTACACTTCCTTGTTCTTGAATAGCATACCATTGTTAGAAACAAGCGTAGCAGGAAATCCAAATTGAGAAATGATGTTGTTCATGAGGAAACAATAGATAGCTTCAACGATCTTGGATCAGAGTGGGATAGCTTCGACCCATTGCATGAAGTAATATGTAGTAGTAATGATAAAGGCATGTACCTTGGAAGAAGGAGGTGATATTTTTCCAATAATATCCAACCCCCATTTCGTGAATGGGCAAGCGGAAGTTTGATTTTGTAATTCTTGGGTAGGTGCATGGATGAGGTGACTGTGTTGTTGACATTGAGGGCACTTCTTAACAAAATTGAAGGAATCTTGTTCCATTGTTTTCCAATAGTATCCCATGTGTATCAGTCTTGTTGCCAAGTATTTACCACCAAAGTGTCCACCCCTAGAGCCTGCATGGGCTTCCTTAAGGGCAAGGGGTATTTTTTCTTTTTTGAGACACCCGAGAAGTAAGCCATTATAGGATTTTCTAAAAAGGAAATCAAACAAAATAAAATAATGAATTGAAAGCTTTCCTATATGAGTGTGATTGTTCTTTATCACATCATCAGGAAAGTTTCCAATCTTTAGGTAGTTATAGATATTAGAAAACCATTCTCCATAGTTCACGTGAGAGCATACAAGGGACTCAAATTTGGGTTGGTCGGCAACTGCAGGGATTTGCAGGACCTGGACCACGAAGTGGTATTCTTTCGTATCTTCTTCTAAAGGTACCAAGGAAGCAGTGCTTGTCATGGAATCAACATGTCTACTTTCTCTCCTAGGGATGATGTCTATCATGAAAGAGGAGAATTGTTTAAGAAAGGACAAGGAAAGGTCTTAATATCGGGACAAATTACTTTACTTGGCGTAATAGGTTCCCACTACTTGGTTCATGATAAGTTTACAATCACCTAGAATACGAAGACATTTGAATTTTAGAGCAATCACAACATGTAAACCAGCAATAAGGGCTTCGTACTTAGCAATGTTATTGGTAAAAGGAAAATCTAGTCAAAAAGATAGAGGAACTAGTTTACCTTCAGGGGATATCAAAACCACACCAACTCCAGAACTAGTTTGACACCTGGATTCATCAAAATACATTTTCCACTCAAGGTCATGATTTATTAAGAAAAATAATTCATTAGGAAACAAGTCTAACCCTGGAAAGGAGCGAGATGAGGGAGCATCTACCAGGTAATCTGCAACCACTTGACCTTTTATTGATTTCTAAGTAACAAAATTTATGTTGAACTAAGAAAGCAATATAACCCTTTTCGCTAATCTCCCAGCCAGGTCAATGCTAAAGAACAAGTGTTTTAAGAGTTTTTTTTTACTGACATGAGTTTCAACATGGAGGAGATAGTGTCAACTTATGTGTGGTGCAGATGAGAGCAAAGCATTGCTTCTCCATGGAGGAATAATGGGTTTCATAGTCAACCATAATGTTGCTAATGTAGTAGACTGCTCTCTCCTTCCCAACATCGTCATATTGAGCTAAAAGAGCTGCCAAAGAATATGGTGATCCATAAAGGTAAAGTAGAAAGGGTTTATCTTGCATAGCCAACATCAATACGTGAGGGTTGGCCAAATAGGATTTGATTGATTCAAAGGCTTTTTGACACTCTTCATCCCATGTGAAGCGAATGTATTTCTTCAATAAGAAAGTGAAAGGAAGGGTATGATCAACCAACTGAGATATAAATCTATGAATTTCCTGAATCTTCCCCTATAAACTTTGCAACTTATTGATATTCCTCGGTGGAGGCATGTTAACAATGGCATCAATCTTATTAGTATCAGCTTCGATCCCATGGTGAGAAACTATAAACCCAAAAATCTTGTCGGCATCAACGCCGAAGATGCACTTATGAGGATTTAGTCTCATCTTATAGAGTCAAAGCCTTTCAAAGATAAGTCGAAGGTTCTTCATGTGATCTTAATGGGTTATCAACTTTTCCAATATATCATCAATGTAATCTTCTAAGATCTTATGGATAAAATCATGAAATATTAGGGTCATCGCCCATTGGTAAGTAGCTCCTACATTCTTTAATCCAAATGGCATGACCACATAACAAAAATTACCCCATGGGGTAGTGAAGGCCATCTTCTATTGATCCTCTGGGTTAATATAAATCTGATTGTAACTCGAGAAGCCATCCATGAAAGATAGTAATGCATGGCCTACAGTCGAGTCGACAATCATATCTATATTAGGCAGTGGAAAATCATCTTTAAGGGAAGCCTTATTAAGATCGCAAAATTTGATGCATATACGAATATGAACATCAGGTTTACTAACAAAAAATATATTTGAAATCCAGGGGGAATAGTCGATAGGATGGATAAAGCTTGCTTTCAATAGTTTCTTTATCTTTGTCTTGACCATCAATGCCACCCCAAGGTTGATCTTTTAGATTTTTTGTTTAACAGGCTTGGCATCATAACATAGGATGATATTGTGAACCACTATAGATTTATCAATACCAGGCATGTCCTCGTATTTCCAAGCGAAGATATCAGGATGAGAATGCAAGAGATTGGAGTGTTTATTTTCCTCCTCTGAAGAGAGACACTTCCCGGTCTTGATCACTTTTTTTGAGGATTTAGGATCCATAAAAATTTCAATAGTATCCCTTTTAAGAAGGGAACTATGGTCTTCAAGATGAGATATCATGACATCATCACTGATGTTAGATAGAGGGTCCTCCTCATCAATACTCAAAACAAACTCTCCAAAGTATGCTTGACTGCGCAAGCGATATGAGAATTGTTTCTTGTGATGATATTAAGGAGGAAACAAGGAATAAGCACCTAGAAATTTGTCAAGTGCTTCATATGAAGAGAAGACAACTAAAGGAACCTTCTCAGCCTACCCCCTTTCCTCTATTAACTTAGGATGAACTAGGTTTAGCTACTCGAATGAAATCATATTAACACTCCACCAAGGCTTTTGCTTGGATTGTTCTATAGAGCATCCCAAACCCAGATAGCACTATCACAACTTGAACTAGATAGGGAATTGAATTCCTTGCTCGATACACCCTAGGAATTTCTTCCTTTAGCCATACCGAGAAGCGAGCTCATATATCAACCCATAATGAGTTTACAGAACCTTAGGAGGTAGCGACTCCACGTAGAGCATTTCATTCCACCAATAGATGTCAAAAATTTCTACTGGGGTACTCCTAGCTTCTTTATCGAGCTCACAAATGTTAATCTCCTTTGTAAGAGTGGGATTATTCTCCTTAGCACAGGAGGGATCTCCTCAATAGGATCACACTTCTCTTCCTCTATGAGAGTATCATCCAGCTTTGTGTCAAGGGAACCTAGAAGGTCTATGCAAGAGGGGATCTCCTTTTGTTTTGCAATGAAGAATTTAGAGAAATTCAAGGACCCCCAATCATCTCCAAGGAAGGTGTTCATCTGAGAAGTATATGAGAGAGACTTAGGGTCTCCTACTTTAGGTGATTCTTCATTTCCAACACTCACTCTGGCGATAACTTCTAGAGAGGGTATCGACAAAGAACATGCCATAGCATTGGTGGTCAAATATGGAATACAATTCTTAAGATTGGATACAACCAAAGCGTGACCAACAGCGACCAGTTCATAGAGGTGAACACCTTCTAGATCTACTTTAACTCTAACTACTTGATTATTTGTAGCAAACTTCAAAGAGCGATGTAAAGTAGATGTCACCGCACCCATCGCATGGATCCAAGGTCTCCCTAAGAGTAGGTTATATGGTAAGGGGTCAGGCATCACATAAACCAACATGGGTAAGGTAATGGGACCTAGCTCAAAGGTAGTATTATCGTACCTAGAGCTTGGCAGCCGACATTATCGAATCCATGAATGTACAAGGAGGAAGCTGCTAAAGAAGATGAATCAATCTTAATTTTAGGTAATAGGTTTATACCACAAAAATTGAGAGCCTAATTGGTGGTGTCAATGAGGGTGTTCCTAATATTGATGTTATTAACATTGACTATAATCATGAAAGGCTTTGGTTACTTCTGCACATCCGAAGGCAAGAGTTCTTGTAGGGGGGACTTGATATTCAGCAAATTCGCACGAATATGAGCCAAAAGCGCATTAACATCTATGGGCCTAGTTGAGGCAGGAAAGATAATCTTTTATAAATCTTCCTAGAGAATCTCCTGATAAACTAGAGTAGTCTAAAGCAAGTCTCAAAATGAGATCTTAGCCGAAGTAACGCAAAGTTGCTCGATAAGATCATAATTTCTTGGTGCTTTGATCACGGGTTTAGGTGTTAAAGGAAGGCTTGGTTGAGAAGGTGGTAAAGAAGTAGGGATACATGGTTGTTGATTCAGTTTTTTTTTTAATTACTCCTTGTAGGATATCTGTGTCCGACAGTGTTATAAGACGTAGAGTCCATAGCTTTCACGAACCTTGAGTATAAGTCCAATGAGTTGCTACGACATGAAATCCCATAGATATAAGAGTCATTCGGGGTCCCGTAAATGATGGGTTTCTTAGGTCTTGGAGGAGCAACCGAGACCACCACTACATTTACTGATCCCTCAACCTTTTGAGAGGAAACTTGTTTTGGAGATTTATAGATAGGGGAGAGTGCTTCTAAGAAATCATCTAGAGTGTCTTCCAACAAATTGAAATCTTCCTCAGAAAATTCATTATCATGAACATGCAACATCACAAAGAAAGATCCAACATTCATGTTGGGTTCACCAAAATGTGATATAAGAGGGATTCACTACACACGGGTCTCTCCTTTCTTGAGAGATCACTAGGAAATGAACTGCCCTTATACACCTTAGAGTAACAGATTAGCAAAACGATAAGGAAAAAAGATTCAATTATGCTTTGGGGAAAACTACCAAAGACCCTGAGAGAGAAAAATCAAGAGATTCCTCTCTCAAAAGAGGGAGCTCTCAGCCAAAAGACGTCAATGTAGTTCTAGGATGCCAGCACGGCACACTATCATCTAAAGGATGCACTAGCATCCTAAGCAACAAAGAACTTAGGAACTCAAATGAACAAGAATAAGCTTTACTTCTAAGCTCAGGGGTAAGCCATACTAAACTATACAACTAATTAGAAGACCATAAACTGAAATGACCACAAGGATTCTTGTAGAAAGCTTACCTTTCTTTGGGGCATTCAAATCTTCACTCCAAGCTCCTTTTTGTTACCTACACACAAAAGCATGAGAGGAAAGTTGTTAGGTGGCTGTGTAGGGGCCTGCCTCAGTCAAACCCTACTTTGGTGTTCCCATCTCTATGGATAGCTAGGTTGGAAAGGAATGCTAAAGAAGTAAACAAAGCATGTGGTGAAAGAAAAACCTGCTCAGGGGTAGAACCCGCACCACAAAAAGTGTGTGATGAAAGCAAAACCTGCTCTGGAGTAGAACCCGCACCACAAGATACTAAGTGAGCAAATGTGAAAGGAAAGTGAAAGAGAGAGAGCATTACGTACGGGTCTAGACCCTCTCTGGAGCACATAGATGCACCATTGAGTGCTTTTTTGAGATTTTTTGTTGTTGTGAGGACCTCATTCTGACATGGCTTTGCTTGTGAGAGCACTACTATCAAAGATGTGAATATCTAAAAGCTGGAGCAAGTAATGAAAAAGCTTGTGTGATGTCTTCCAACCCCCAAATGAGAGCCAAAAAGGGGTTTTTAATGGTTGCAAGGGTGGAAAAGAGCCGTTACTTTTGGAATGTAACCACTAGGACATGTGTCTCCATGGTTAATATTTTGTATTCCACGTTTTGGACTCGAGAAACTGCTAGGATGCTAGCACACTGCGCAAACATCTCTACATCGCACATGTGTTTAGGGCCTAGATTCTTGTGAAATGTGTTGTCAGGCTTCTATCGCTTAGCGGCAAGTCATCATGGAATCAAAATCACAAAATTCCAACCCATGGGATTTTTTCATTAATGTCTCATGGCGTCATAAATGCTAGGAAAAAATGCAAAAATGTGGAATTGCCCCTAGGTGCAATTCTACGACATTACAAGAAGTAATAGAACAATTTAGATAAATTATATAAAATACATTTATTTTGGAAATGAAATTTGTAATTCTCAAATTATACTATGGAATTTAGTTTAAGTAAAATGATTGAAAAAATTAAATATATAAATACAATAGTAACATGTTGTAAGAGCGTAGCTACTCGCCCAATAAAACACACCTATGTACGTACAGAAATGCATTAAAAGATGCATAAAATATATAGAAATAGACATAACATGATGAGACAATGTAGTGAGGGGCCCGCTAAATGGATAATAAAAGTGACGAAATTGGCAAACGGGAGGAAATGTCATGGCAAGGAAAGCGAGGAGATAACAACATTAGCTTTTTTTCTTGTTGCTTCAAATTACGCTAGAATTTTTTTCCTTGCATGAGAAGCTACCAATTCACCGTGGGAAAGAGCACTGGCATGATTAAGACATGTGTTTTAAATTGTAACAAGTACTATTATTAGACAACACATTGTGTTGTGGGTTTTCTCATTTTGCAAGTTGAAATTGAAAGGTTGGAGACCAAGGGGGTGAAGTTGCAAGTGGGGGAGATGAGTGGGGGAGATGACCAACTAAATTTAGGCAAGCGGTTTATAGCCAATTGGGTTATTACTTGAAAAGGGTTAGAAAAAATTATGTGGGTTGTTGTTTTTAAAAGTTTTAAAAATATTAAGTGGGTTGGAGGTGTCATAAATCTAAATGTTTTGCAACCAGGAATTTTAGAAAACAATATGAATGTCTTGATAATATTTTGTTATTGAGACTATAGGAATGTAATCTCAAATTTTTGCAACTCTATGTGTTGCTATCTTTTTCATTCTATAGGTTGAAAGCATGTAGTGATGGAAAAAGTATCCCTTTTCCTCACTTAATTTGGGAATAATTGATAAGATGAGCTAAGTGATGCCTTAATTTGGTGTTGTAATATGTTTTACATATTTACATTAATTTTTGGGCCCTTTTCATTAAAATGTGGCTTATTTATGCCTTATTTGGTCCTATTTTGCATCCATGAGTCTAATTAAATGCATTTTTCTCAAGATAACCCCGAAACTTATCAAATAACAATAATAATTTAATGTTTTTGGTTATGTGTTCTAGATCTAGTTATTTGGTACTCATATGCCACCTTGGGAAAATGAGTCCCACCTAGGTCTTAGGACCTGATTTTAAACATTGCATTAAACAAGACACTTCTTAGAGCTCGTGTCCTAGTTGTAGACACATAAAAATGACCTAGGCCTGCAGACTTTATTTTTCTCCATATTTATTCTCAACATAATTTATTTAAATTATGTCCTTTAGTCCAAATTCAGCTATTAATTAAATAATTCTCAATTATTTAATTAATTCATATTTTTTATTCCTCCTGACTATATAAATAAATAAATTACATTTAATTTATTTAAATACATGTTGTGCATTTTTTCGCACACACGCCCCGCTAAAAGCAGGGACCCTCTTTCGCTTCATTTTTTTGTTTTCTAGCTCTTTCTTTTGAGATTTTGGTCTTACTTGGGCACGTTGCTTGAATGTTTCTTTTTATTGCCTAAGTGTTTCCCTGAGTCATTCATTGAAAATCTTCAGTTTTGATTGAATTTTGGACTTTCGTCCTGATCCAGGATTTTCCACCCTGGTCGGATTTTCCCGGATCTGCTTGGACTCCGGTTTTGTCGCTGTGGCTTAGAAATTTTGGGTATTCATGGATTTCCGTGTGGGCCGGACTTTCCCAGATTCTACCCTGATGTCATTTTCTTGGGTTTCTCTAGTTGTCTTGTCTGTGGCATTAATGGCTTCGTACGCTCTTTGAAGGCTAGATCCTACTTGATTTATGAGGTCTTTTGTGCCTTTATGTTCACTATTTGTCATCGTTTGAGCTAGTGTGTGCTTTCCTATGATTTATTGACTTCATTTTTTAAACCGTTTAAGCTTGCTTCATTTGATTTGGTGGTGGTCTATGGTGTGTCCTCGCCCGTTTTCTTTGTGGGCATCGTTGAACTTCGCGTTTGTGGCTTCTGTGACCAATTCCCGCTTCATGATGGTATGTGCCTGAGTGCTTTGCTTTAATTTGATTTATGAATGGCATGATTGGGGCTTGTTGGCTCTGGTTTCCTATGTGTTTCATGCTTGGGTTATTCAGTGTTACGTCCTTGTTGTCTCCTTGGTGAGTTTTGAATTCACATGTTCATTTGCATTCTGATGAGTGTTGCTTAAGAGTAATCCGTAAACCCTAGCGGTGACTTAACTGTTGAAATAACTAATTTCTGGCCTATGTGCTAATGGCAGGTAAATAGGTTTAGACCTAGGGCAAGGTCGTGTTTGAAAATTTCATCTTAAGATTGACCAAGAATACCAGGAAATTTATAAGGAACCCACCCCTAGCTTGCCCTGTACTAATCTCATCAAAATCCGTAGTTAATTCAGTGTCTAGGTGGAATCATGTCTTGGTGTCACAGTCCAGGACTCTCCATCCTTTCTGAGCTCTCTTCGCTGTGACCTTTCATCTTTGGTGAGAGCATATGCCGATCGCCTTGGGGTTTGCTGAAGCAGTCTTCATTCATTTTGTCTTGTTTCCATGACATTATCATTTTATACCAATGAGATCTTGTAATCTTAGTTGGTGAGACCTTTACCTTCGCCAAGACCTCACCCCGCAGGGAGATCTCTCATCGACCTGCTTGTTCATGTTTCCCTTCGGCAGGACACACCCCGGGTCACCAAGATGTCATGACGAGGTCTGGCGGCTCTACTAATATTCACTTTTCGCCAGGACATCTATCCTTCGGCGAGACCTCCTGCCGAGCGTGTTCACTTTCCCCATGTTGTTTTCTCTCCAAGTCACCGTAACCCTTTGAGTTCAGGGAGAACTCATGCCGATCTCCCTACGTTTCTCCAAAGTCTTCTTGTCAGCAAGATAAACTAGGTCGCTGAGATGTCATAGCGACTCCCAAAGGCCTTGCCGATCCTCGTTCTGTCGCTGTAACTTTTTCCTTCAGTGAGACCTTTTACTGAGTACTGCGGTCTTTGCCAAAGTCTCTCTGTCGGCATAGCATTTCCATTTTGTTGAGACCTCCCACCTAAAGCTTGAGGTCATACCGAGGTGTTTACTTGGGCTTGGCGGTCGGTGAGACATGTAATCTTCGTTGAGACCTTACCCCGACCACTCCTGGCTCATCCCGATTTGAATGTTATGTCCCCTTTCACTGGGACCTCACACCGAAGTTGCCGTATCTTGGTGAGACCCACTTTTCTGATGATCTTTCGGCTTAACATCTACCTTTCGCTGAGACTTCTCTGTGAGACTCCAAACCTTTTCTGAAGTCTTCACTATGAAGTCTCCTTTGGTCCAAAAATTTTCCCTGCCCGTGGATGTCCATCAGGGCTAGATTTTTCTGAAATCCGGTGTTTACCTATTTTTCCCAAAAATCCTTTTGGCTTGATTTCTGCGGAAATCTGTCCCTCACGAATTTTTCCAAAATTTGGTGAAATGAAAAATAATATTGAATAACGTGACTTGTTGGCAATTTTTTTTAGTGCATTTGTTGGTTTATTCATGTTGTATTTGGATCTCTCACGTGGTCTACTAATGAAAAGTGATCAAATTTAAGGATTAAGTAGGTGTTTCTTGGTTACTCCATTGGAATCTGAGTAGACTGGACTTTTCTGAAATTCCTCTTTGGCCCAGATTCCGTGGGTGGCCTTGAAACACAAAATTTGTTGTAGACATTTTATAGGAATTTTAATAACACCTTGCTTATTTGGGATGCATTCTAACAGTGTTTTGATGGATTGACCTTGCTTTTCTGGGATTCTTACTGTGTTTTCATGTTGAATGTAGGCCAAATCAAGTAAGGCTGTAGCTGGGTCCTCATTATCTGATGCAGAAAGAATCAAGCTGGACATTAAGAGCAAGGTCCCAGAGAGTAGGATCACTTCTGTCTAGTCAGAAATTACTGATACCAATGTTGGCCTCTGGAACTATGAAGAATTTAAAGCAAGGATTTCAACTGAGGATCCTCCTTTGGTGACTAGGAGAATGAGGGAGTCAGGCCTATCCCATGTGGCTAGTTTCCCCTCAATGGTGCAATGCTATGAGTTGGTCCTTGAGTGTGCCAGGCACTATGATCAGGGCACGCAGAGGATAATTGGCCCTCAAGGAAGGATTATTGCAAATCTCAACCCAGTCTCCATTGCTCAGACCTTCAACATGCCTGATAGATCTCATGTGGTAGGATTCACCATTGAGGTAGCCCAAGAGTACTATGATGACCAAACGGTGAGGTCACAACAGCTAATCAACTCCTGGTTGGAGAAGCCTAAGTCCCATTATTCCAAACTGCCCAAACAGCTATTTAGAGCCAAATTCAAGGAGTATTACGATGCCATTACCTTTCTAAGCAAGGTGGCTAGATTGAAGAGTGCTGGTACATTTGAGAATTGGATGTGCCATGCAATTGTCAGGATGGAACAAGAGAAAATTGAATACCATTAGGTAGGGGTCATTAGCCAAGTAATTCACAAGCAATTGTCTAAGGTGTTGCAGACCAAGGCCTTCACCATGACCTCCTATTTGGTTTATGCACTTGCTAGGTTCCACCCCTACATAGGATTGGATACAAAGGGGACCTTTGGGCAGGATATTATTTATGAAGTTTTCCCTTAGTTGCATTGGGGAGGTTCAAATTATAGGAGAGAAAATGATGCATTCACCATGCATATCACCAGAATGCTTTAGGAAGCAGAACATGTTAGAATTTCAGATCTAGCCAAAGAACTCATCAAGAAATATGGAGCTTTGTTTATTCAATTTCCAACCCTCTCTTACATTCGGATTGATGGCTGCCAAAGGGCCCCATACAGACTTCCAAGGTACCCCACTGACCTCATTATATTGCTGGAAGTAACAAGGCAGATTTGTGATTTTGATACAATTGTCAAGAAGGTTAAGCATAAGATTGGATTTGGTGGAGAGTTCCCATTGAGGATTGGCACTAGGTAGGTATGCCCTTCTATCAATTTTTCCCAGGCCTTAGAGGAATAATTGAGTACTCTTGGCCTGTCTCTCCACTCCCAAAGATCCAAATTTGATATCACAGGGGAGGCTCAAAAGAGAACTAGTAGGGAATATTGCCATAAGGTGGACTTAGAAGACTATTGGGCCAACTGCAGTGATGAGTATGATGTCCAAAAGAAGAAATTCTCTTGACTTTCGGTTGATGCAGTCCGATTGTACAATGTGAGGGCAGTCCTTGATCAGTTGGAGGATGATGGGAACTTGATCTAGGATCATGCCTATGAATCGGTGAAGGATAGGTTGATCAGTGATGTGGATTGGCTAGAAGAGGAGCAAGAAGATTTGAAACAACTAATGGATCCAGTTCTCAAGTTTACCAAGATGTGGCTCAAACACACTTTGTGGGAGTTGGAGAATAAAGGTGTGCAATGCACATACAACCTGATGGGAGATTTGGATCCCCATTCTACTTCTAAGGAATCTACTAAACAAGCTCTCCTCTTAAAGTTAAATCTAAAGGTGTTCAAGAAGAACAGGCCCTAGTAACAAAAAAATAGAGAAGGCCAAAGGCCAAGAAAAGGATGAGGACTAAGAAGTCCGAGTAGAGTCCTGAGGTCGATGCTCCTGTGCCTAAAAGGAAAACAATTGTAAAATTGTCAGAGAGGGTTGGCTCCAAGGATGCAGAGGAGGTAGTTGCCGCACCAATAATAGATGTTGAGAGCTCAAAGGAGAAGGCCAAATTTTATGCAAGGAAGTCTAGGAATCCTTCTCCTAAGGACGGTGTGACTAGAGTAGGTTCCCCTCCGGTTGTCTCCCATGGGGTGCACCTTGGAGATGTTCCTTCCACTCATGAAATTCAAAGTGAACCGGGTAAAGAAGAAAATATTGAGAGTCATCTAGATACTGAAGGTGAAGAATTCCATGCAGGAGATCTCCACAGTGCAGAGGCCGAGATTGAAAAGATAATACAGTCCCCTATGATTGCACATGCAGACTGTAGACACCGAAATTTGGTTTAGGCCTGCGACTTCCATATTCGTCATTATTTCTATTCTTCACGGTCATGATTAAATAATTTCAATTATTTAATTAATTCACCTTCTGTTATTTCTTCTATTAATTAAATAATCTTAATTATTTAATTAATTCACTTTTCTTTATTCTATCTCATTAATTAAATAAACGCTTTCTATTTAATTATATTACTAATTAACCTTATCCTTCTTGTCAAATTAAATAAATTCTTATTTAATTTACTCTTTATCATATTTCAACTATAATTAAATAAATTCTTTATTTAATTATTCATTTAAATCCCTTCATCACTTAATTAAATAAATATTATTTATTTAATTATTCTCCAAATATCGAGTATTGAATTAAATGAATTATTTAATTCATTAATTCTATTTTAACACATTCTTCTATATTTTAGATAATTATGTGAGTTATCTAAGTATTCACTTTTACTCAACTCAACATCTATTTTAATCGCTCAGTTAACTCTTCATTTGATGTCTGAGTGGCGTCTTGAGTAATCTCTTCATCAAATCATTCAATCGTCCAGTTCTAACTCATTTGCGTGCACATGCATATTAATTAAATATTCTTATTTAATTAATTAAATGTTGTGCATGCATTTGAACGAGAGTCATTATAATCAGTCTTCATCTTTGTCATGCAAAGATATTTCTTATGTTTTTGAATGCCGAACTGAAGATTAAATCATTTATTTAATCTTTAATCCTATTTCTAGTTTGTATTACTCATGTCAATATTGACAGTTATTAGAATGCATGTCTAATCTGTCGATCTCAACCATTCGTTGATCTTTCAATCTTGACCTGTTGGTCGAATAATCAATTTTCTATAAATTGATCTCTCATTCTTCATTCCAATCTCTCTCAAAAACTCTGTCGCGAAATCTTCTGACTTTTGAGAATAGTTGTCTTGAATCTTTGATATTTTGCTAAATCATTATCTTAGGCTATACTTGCACGAATTTAGTAAAAATCTGAGGGCAATTATAGTACATAAGGAAAATGGAGAAGGGAAATCGAGATGAATCATGGAAATACGTTTGAAATTGGTGAGATTGTTTCAGTTTTAATTACATTCTAACTTTTCTATGTTCTTTGTTGCTTAACAATTTAGATTTGCATTTTAGATTTAGTATTGTATGCATGTTGCTTCTAATGATCTCTTGCTTTCTATAGTGCAATTTTCTATGGCATTACATTTGGTGAACCTGACATGAAGACACCATCTTCGCGTATCCCTAGACAGTTACTTTGATTTTTTTGTAGGTTTTTCGTACAGAACGACGCATCTGACTGACAAAATGACGCAATTGATTTCCTGGACTGCATCTATCAGAATAAACGATGCATCTGTATTTTCCTGAATCGCAATTGATTTCCTGAGCCGCAACTGAAAAAAAAATGATGAATTTGACTAGTAACACAACGACGCAATTGACTGGTAAACTTTATTTCTATTTTCGGAAATCTAAAAAATTTCAATTGATTTTGTGTTACTGATATTTGATTTTTAGTGTGTGGCCATTTGGAGTTAAGAAGCTTTTGCAGGACGATTGACGAAGACAATATTGAAAATTACTAACGAGTTTTTCCGGAGGACGCTTGTCGAAGACCCTAGTTGAGTTTTGAAACAGATTGTTTGGTAGTGTATCAAATCTTTCGTTTGGTTAAAATTAACAAGTGTCTACTGTGTTTGGTGCGAAAGCACAAGTCTGGTTACCCTTACAACTTGGTACAATGAAATATCATCTCCCCTTGCGCATTCGTGCGATCCTGGGTGGAAGAGAAACGGTTACCAACTCTAGAACTTGGGCCTGTTCTGGTGGGAAAAAGTACTCACCCTAGGATGACTCAGACCGGTAGCACCCTGAACCCGAGGGACTTCCAGCCGGTATATAAAAGTGGGTTCTTGGGGAAACTCCAAGAATCACGAGTGTGGTTCTGACGAGATGGATCTAAAAGGGGACTCGCACCGTATGGATCACACCCCACGAATGAAATTCCCAAATTAAATACCTTTTGTTTTAGAGACCAACCTATTTGTGGCCGTTGCTTAGTATAGTGTAGGGTACAGTATCATGCCTGAAGATACTCACTACTAATCCCCTTGAATAGAGATAGCAGTTCTTGGGAGGTCATTTCCCAAAGAATTTAGAATTGGTGTGCTCAAAAGATGTTAATGAGCCATGGAGGGGAGCCAATGCCACCAAATTCCTAAGCTATCCACTCTCGAGAAGGAAAGGTGTTCATCACCAATTCAGGGTATTTCGGTGGGCTATACCAAGTATATAAACCCTAGGCCTTTGGCCTATTAAGATGTGCTTGTCTGTTATCACTTTAAACATTCTTGAGTCCAAAATCAAAACTGAAAATACTTTGTCTTATGATTGTCTTTGATTGTCAAAATTTGAACACAGAAAATGGAGTCAGTTTAAATTTCATGTCACTGAAAATTCACAAAGAGTCGCAATTATTCACCAGAAAGTTGCATCTATTATCAGGAGTTGCATTTGTTAAATTTCGAGTCGCATCTGCCATTATCAGTCACATATGTCAAAATTAGAGTTGCATCTGTCAGTTTAGCTCGCATTTGCTTTGGAAAAACCGCATGCGTTATATTTCAAGTCGCATCTATCAGTTAGAGTCGCATCTAGTAAATTTTGAGTCGCATCTGTCAGTTTATACTGCAACTATTAATTTTGAATCGCATCTATTAAATCCTGAGACGCATATGTCTAATTATCAAAAAATTAGGATTTACAGTCACTGTCCAGTCAACACGTTCGCACCAGTTTCAGTTGTCTTCACACAAACAATCCTTGAACTAAAACTTGAAATGATTTGCTCAATTTTGCATACTTTAGGATCATTTAGTCATTACCCTAGTTGACTTAAGTCAGAGTTTAGCTTCATCTTAGGGTACTTATTACCTTGCATTAGATTTCTAGAAAGGTCACTTTTATAAACTTTAGGAGTAGTCCACCATCTATACTCTAGAAAAATCATAGTGTCAACGAAATTTGTCATTGAACCTGGTTCTATCATCTTATACTTTGTCCTACAGAGAGTCCTCCTAGCTCATCAGTCTAGTTAGGAAACTCAACTTGTCTTTGATCATCGTCCTACATTGGTTCCTTGACTTAACACACCTTGGTTTGACTTTAGGCAGTTGGTCTCTTCGTCTTGGGTTCATAGAATTGATCACTTTAGGGCCTTTCTTAGACTTTGCATCTTTAGGGTCTAGACTAGTGTCATCCTAGGACATCCCTTATTTTGCATAGGAAAATCCCAAAAACATAGACTAGAGTCATACTGTTCATAGATATAGTCTTGCATTTCCCGCATATTGAGCTTATCTTAAATGGTTGAAACTAGGTCTAAGAGAAGAGAGAGAGAAAACATGTCGAACCCAAATGAGTTCATCAATCCATTTTCTTCAAGACCTCATAAGACTCTATTAGACAAATTCACCACTAGAAACACTCAAGGACATATTGCAATAGAGGACATAGAGGCTGCTGCATAGGACCCTGAGTTTTCCTCTTTTGTAGATGAGTACCTAGTGTAAGTGGTAGAAATGAGTTAAACAAACTAACAATGCATCTACACCTCTAAATAAGACATTTCATCTAAGATTTAAGAAATTTAAACTTATTTAAACTAGAAATCTTCAAAAATCTATCTTATTGCTCTCTAACTCTAAAGATCTCTCTAATCTACTTTGCTCTTAGATTCTAGAAGCTAATTAGACTATTGAAATGACACTTAGAGAATGAGAATTGAACTATTCTATTCCTATATGATTAAATATGCAACTAAAATGATTCTACAGCAAAGCTTCTGAGAAAGAAACTACTGTAGACTACCATAATTAAATGAATTAAGATGTTGGATGGATGTTGAGTGAATGTTGAATGCTTGAATGCTGGATGAATGTTGGATGCTTGGAAAACCTGCAGAGTAAGATTGTAAAAGTTGGGATCCTTTTCCTGTAGCCAAAGAGATGTATTTATAGCTTTCACGGCAGGACATTTGCACAGGGATACGGGATAAGAGGCTAGGATTCAATCTGGAGAATTGAATGGCATGGGATGAGAAAATGGAGCTAATCATGGAGGATTGTTTCTCCCCATGAAAACACCAGGCAAGATGAGAGGGAAGGTGGTTGAGAGAACTTCCTGTAGGTTTGTCCCCGAAGCTCTTCCCATGAATGACAGTAGAATTAATTAAATTTTGAAAATTTAATTTTATTGGTGAGTGAATAGTGGAAAAAGATTTATGCATAAATTTAAATATTTTAATTCATTTAAATTTAGCAAAAAGAGGATTGAATAATTTAATAAATCAAACTATAGGGTTTGTTTATTAAATTAAAACAAAAGGAATATGATAATTAAATAAAATATTTTAAATATCTTTATTTAATTAAGAAGAAATGTGATGAGGCATTTAAATAACACAAATTATTTAAGTTTGTGTATTTAATTTGTGATAGAAGTATAAAGGAAGTAATAATGATAATAATTAAATAAAACAAAGTTTTTAATTTTGTTTATTTAATTAGGAGAGAAATAGAAGAATTAATAATGAACTTAATATAAATAAATATTTCTATTTATTTACTAAGTAAATGAATTTAAGATAAATTAATCAAATAAGTCATATTTAATTAATTAGATTCTCTAGACCATTTTTAGGTGTCTACATTTTGCCCCTCTTTGAAGTGATGCGTTTACGCATTGCTTCAAAGAATGATTTTGTGTCAATTGCCAGTATTGATGAAAAGTTTAAAATAGCCCCTAATTTTGCCCCAAATGTTGAATTTTGAAATGATAGCAATATATGCCCCCACGGGAGATAAATTGATGAATTTTGAATTTTTCAAAAAAAAATTGAATTTTTATGATGATTTGATGATTTGATGATGACTTGATGAAGAAATAATTTATCTCCTGATAAAATTGTCCAAAAATGCCCTTGTGATAGATAAGAATTAATTCCTCATAAGGAAAAAAATAAATAAATTCTATGAAAATTCCACAAAAATACCCTATAAAATCTCAAAAGGTCATTTTCAAAAATCATTTGTGCATTTGACTTTGACAATTTTGTGATAGAGACCCTCATAGTGCTAGAGCTTTAGGATGCCGATCCCTTACCACATCCACCGACTCGAGCGCATGCGATGTCACCAGCATCCGGCCAACTATGGACCTCTGATACGTACCCCAAATCTTCCTCATGATTCACGCCCGTACTTTTTATGTCTTTTTGCATGTTTTTTCATGTTTTAGTGCGCGGCAGGCGTGGTTTAGCGTGTCCTTAATCTGTTGTAGTGTGCCATAGTTTTAGCACGCCAACTGAATTATGTACCGCGTCTATAGATTAGAGTAGCACGTCAAAGTTTTAGTGCGTCAAGTCAATTCTGCAGCGCGTCAGAAGGTTTTTGTAGCGCTCCAGTAGTTTTAGCGCTTTAGGTTGATTTTTTAGCGCTTCAGAAGGTTTTTGTAGCGCTCTAGTAGTTTTAGCACTTTAGGTTGATTTTGTAGCGCTTCAGTAAAATTTTGTAGTGCTTGGAAGTTTAGACTGATGAAGAATTGTGCACTTTGATTTTTATTTCATTGATTGGTTGTTGATTCCATCTATTTTAGTTTGATCGTGACTAAATAAATGGTAAATGATCTCATGATGAGCGAGAACCATTGATTGATAATAATTACCCTCATGATAGGCAAGGAATAATTAAAATTTTCAAAGGAATGAAACTGATTGATAGATGAGGGTTCCTTCTTGATAAATTGATAGTTTGATAGGTAAAGCACAATTTTTCAAAATTTGATGACCTCCTAATGTTTGATATTCTGATTAATATGTTCTTCTTGTATGATAATAGGAGCATTTAGATGTTATTTAGGTGCAAGAGTAGTTCCCTTGGCCTTTTGATATGATACCACGACTTTCACCAAATGAGAGACAGCATGTTACTGATTACGGTTTAGCGACATTACTCGATATGCCCCATATTAGACTTAATAGGGGTCTACTGACAGCTTTAGCAGAGCGGTGGCATAGTGACCACAACACTTTCCATTTACCTACTGGCGAGATGACCGTGACGCCAGAGGATGTATGGCATATTCTTCGCATTCCTTTTGTTGGGGAGATTGTTGTGCATGATTCAGAGGAGGTTGGTGGGGTAGAGTCTATGCAGAGAGTTTTTCAGGATCCCCATATTGCGGGAGAGTGGATTCCATGGGTAGAGATGCATGATTCATATGCTCCACTTCCTTCCGTTTTGGCCGGCTTTATTGGTGGATTCCTTTGTCCTGATAAGAGGTCAAAGGTTCTATCTCTCAGATGGGGTCGGGTATTAGAGGGTCTGGTAGTACACAGGATGAGATATGCTTGGGACATGTGCATGCTTGCTTAGCTCTATCATGATTTACACTGGATTGTGTACTTCAGAGGCAGTAGTTTATCAGTGGGTGCTACCCTTCTTCAGGTATGGGCATGGGAGCATATTGCTATTACGCGTCCCATGCCAGTGTTATCGAGACCAGCAACGAGACCCTATGTGTTTCGTTACAGAGGCAGACCTACCCAACATATGATGGGTAAGCTAGATTATTGGAGGCAGATTATTGATGATGTGGAGACAGTGACCTAGCATCCCTATTTAGACTATGATGATTGGGATGATGATGATATTGAGCTGGGGTTCTTGACCGATTCAATGTATTTTATCAGGAAGAGCCCCAAGATCTTGGAGTGATTCTTGTTTCGTCGTGTCTACAGGCAATATGGTATTGTGTAGTGTATGCCACAGGGAGTAGCGCACTATGGATGACAACTGATAGATGTCAGTGATTGGGGTCCATGCTTGCCTTATGGGGCACTTGTTGAGGGTTATCGTGCTTTGCAGCCATCGGCTTGAGATATACGGCAAGACATTGTTGAGGCAACTGTTACTCCTGAGTACGGACAGTATTTGGCTTTGTACCCTCCTCCTTGTATTACCATTCCAAATGAGCCAGTACCAGCACCAGCACCAGCACCAGCAGCTACAGGGGGTGATCAGGTTGGTCAGAGATGAGGGAGAGAGGAGGATGTAGATGTGGACGTGGAGGGCAGTGATGAGAGTGGCAGTGATGATGACAGTGAGAGTAGCAGTGATGATAGTAGTGATGATGATGGCGGAGATGAGGGGAGACTGAGTGTTGCAGGTACTTCAGAGCCATCGTCCAGTGTGCCTCGTAAGAGGCAGGCCATTGCTTCCTTGTCAGCAGAGCAATTAGAGGTTGCAAGTTTATAGGTGTAGGTTCAGACCTTACAGGGACAGCTAGCACAGGTGTAGGGATTACTAGCACAGACGCAGGCCCAGATGCAGACACAGCTAGCTACTACATAGACACAGATTACCTCTCTGATTGGTGAGAGAGATGGGGCTAGATAGGTAGTAGCGACGACACAGGCTCAGTTAGCAGGTGTACGAGCACAGTTGACCACTACTCAGGCGCAGATTATAGCTTTGACTGCAGAGCAGGATACTGTTAGATAGGCAACAGAGACAGCATAGGCTACTGCAGAGAGATTGTAGAGAGTGGCAGATGGGACCTCTGTGGTAGATTACATGCGAGAGGCTATGTGGGCAGGTGTTGAGATTGAGTTTTACAGGAGTTGTTATCATGAGCTTTGTCCCCTAGAGTAGAGAGTCAGTTATGCCCAGTCTCGCTCAGAGAGGACTCGTTTGAGGACAATGAGTAGAGGAGTGACATAGCCTCTCTCAAGAGATCCAAGAGATCTGAGAGATCCTGGGACATCTGGTGGTGGTCATGATACTGGCACGAGACTTGCTCCTTCTGGTGCGAGTACCACTTGATATCAGTTGTGTACCCTTTGAGAGATATATACAGCCATTTTTGACATGATGTTATTTTCATCCTTTTCAGACTTCATTGTATACTTGACACTTGATGAGATATATGTGCAGCGGTTCGATTGATCTATGATATGTTCTACATGATTTATGTGATGGATGCATTGATCTTATGATGTGTTTTACATGATTGATGTGATGGATTCATTTTAATTTTTATGTTTTATGATGATTTATTATACTAGATTGTATGGATGCATTAAAAATGGTGTGATTATGATATTGATGATGTATTTCTTTTCTTAATGAGATGCAATGTATGATAAATATAATGAAATGTAAATGAATGATGTACGAATGAAATGCAATGTATGATGTATCTAATGAAATGTAAATAAATGATGTATGAATGAAATGTAATGTATGATGTATAAATGAATAATGTATGGATGAAAATGTAATGTATGAAATGTAAATGATATGTGGATGAAATGTAAGATAGAATGAGATATAAATGATTGATGTATATAATGAAATGTAAATGAATGATGTATGGATGAGATGTCATGTGATAGATAAAATTATGTATGGATGTATGATATGTGATAGATAAAATGATGTAAATGAAATGATGTATGATAGATAAAATGATGTAAAATGCCCTCTATATGTATGTAATGAATGATGATTTTGCAACTACATGATAATGACAATATGATGAGATGTAAATGAATGATGTAACATAACGTGTATATGATGTCACGAAATGAGATGTTTATTGTGAATTTTATGATGATATGAAGAAGTGATTTTTGTATGCATGTCATTATGAAAATTGTATGTGTCAAGTATACTCAATCCTTAATAAGAAAAGATAACATTATTTGTGAATGAATCTTCCCAACTTGTGCAATCTTACTCTATCTATGTTACCATGCAAACCTATTTTATCAATGCAAACCTAAGTGTCATTTCAATAATCTTTTTATTCTGCTTTGTATTATCACTGAGCTTTTAAAATGTTGAAAGCGAATACAAGCATCATTGATATGAGATAAACCAATGATGACCTGAGTATTTCTTTCATGATATTTGATATTGCAAGCGCACACAAGAATCAAGGTATAAGATAGACCAATGATGACTTGAGAATTTCTTGCGTAAACAGACAAGAATTAATCATTTTCTTAAGTGAATCGGAATGTCATCAATGATACTTGGTAGAGCACTTCTTGCGACAATTCACAAAATTTTAATGACTAACTCACAAACAGCAAACAAAGAAAAGGTATCATTCTCCTTCCTTGCTTCTCTAGTTCAATACATCATTGAGTAGCTCCAAAGAAATGATAAGCAAATGATAAAAATAAAAAGCACAACAATTCAAATTCTACTTAATGTATTTTCAAATCATTATTCAGATTAGATCATCGATGTTGAAATGTATGTGCTGATGTTTGCATGATATTCTCAAATGTTCGATCAAATGATGTAACCTAAAGATCTGTCCTAGGGGTCTCGGGGACTGATCAAAGATTAGTCTTGCCTACATTATACACGCAGAGACCACGTAGTTCGACTGACACAGACTCCACTTTCTGACTGATGTAGACTCTATTTTTGTGTTTTCAATTTTATGAATGTTTTTTCATGGATTTTATGATTTTTCTATGTGTTTGGATTTTGATTTTCTAATGTTTTTGGATTTTGATGGATTTTATGATGTTTTTGGATTTTGATTTTCTGATGTTTGTAGATTTTGATGGATTTTCTGATGTTTTTGGATTTTGATTTTCTGATGTTTGTGGATTTTGATGGATTTTCTGATGTTTTTTTATTTTGATTGATTTTCTTATGTTTTTGGATTTTGATGGATTTTTTGATGTTTTTCGATTTCGATGGATTTTCTGATGTTTTTGTATTACCTTTCAAGTATCATCACCTGGTGTTGTCATGTTTGATTACCTTTCCATTTAAGCTGAAAGTCCATTGTACCAAATAACACTAGGATGTTGCCCCCAAGCTAGGGTAAAACATGATATCTCTGCTATGATATGGATAATGATAATGATTATCCCAAATGATAAACGGAAATGATAGAAAGGAAACAATCGTGACAAGACTATATCTAAATAGATAGAAGAGCTGGTGAAAATCACAAGTAGCGTATGTTTGCCAGGTTTTCATCACTTGTTTTTATTGTGTCCTCTTTCTTTTTCTTTTGTATATTTTTATTTTATTTTATCCTTTTTTCTTTTTCTGTCATCATGACACCTGCTTTTTTTAGGTTTTCATCAAGACAACCCTACTGACCATGCACTAGGTATCCTCAAGTGTAGAATCGCCTGAGATGAATGTTGTTCATGGGTTCCTCCAACATGTCTCCTTTTGGTGTAGACAGTCAGTATGCTCCTGATCCATAGACTGAGATAATGACATAAGGCCCTATCCAGTTAGGTTCAAAATTTCCCTTCTTTTCTCTGTCTGCTTGATTTCTAGGGTTTTCCCGTAGGACCAAGTCTCCGATCTGGAAGACTCTAGGCTTAACCCTATGATTATAGTTCCTAGACATTCTTTGTTGATAGGCTGTCAAATGATTGGTAGCTTGTTGTCGACGTTCATCAAGTAGCTCTAATTCTTGAAGTCTAGAGATCCTATAATCTTCATATGAAATGAGTCCCTTTAGTGAAACTCGAAGGGATGGAATTTCTACCTCGATAGGTAATATTGCTTCTGATCCATAGACAAGAGCATATGGTGTAGCTCCTGTTGGTGTTCTGATGCTAGTCCTGTAAGCCCAAAGAGTAGGGTTAAGCTGAATGTGCCAATCACGCCCTACCTCATTTACATTCTTCTTGAGAATCTTTAGGATTGTTTTGTTTGAAGCTTTTGCCTATCCGTTACCTTGAGGGTAATACGGGGTTGAAAAGTAATGTTGGATGTGGAATCTTTCACACAGCTCTTGGACGTCTTGGTTCTTGAAAGGCCTACCATTATCTGTGATGATTGACTGGGGTATCCCATATCTACAAATGAGATAATTAAGTATGAAAGATGATATTTGTTTCCTAGTGATTGTGGTTAAGGGAACTGCCTCCACCCATTTTGTAAAATATTTTGTTGTGGTGATAATGAACTTATGTCCATTAGATGAAGATGGGTTAATTTTCCCTACCAAGTCCAATCCCCACTGACAAAAAGGCCATGTAGTTGTGAATGGATGGAGCTCCTGTGCTGGTGCATGTATAAGATTGCCATGAATCTGACATTTTTGACATCTCTTAACAAACTTATAAGATTCTTGCTCCATGTGTGGCCAGTAATACCCCAAACGAAGGAGTTTCTTGGCTAAAGATAATCCACTTGAATGTGTACCACAAATTCCTTCATGGACCTCATGTAAAGCGGAAGCGGATTCGTTATGTTCTAAACAACGCAAAAGAGTACCATCTAGGCCTTGATGGTAAAGGGTGTCAGCAATAATGGTATGTTTGGCGGATTGGCGTATGAAGTTGCGCTTTTGGTTGCGAGAAAGATCTGGCGGTAAGATATTATCTTTTAGATAATTATAAATGCCCCCATAAATGGAAGATTGGGCACTATCCAACATGCTTATGGTTTGGGATTTGGGGTTTGCGTATGTAGGATTTGACACTTGTTCCCTAATAAATCAATAACGATGTTGTGTTTCAGGCATTTGTAGAAGAGATGCTATTGTGGCCATGGCATCTGTTGCTTTATTCTCTGATCTTGGTATCTACTCAAATTTGATATCTATGAAGTATTTATTTAGATCATCTACCAGTCTCTTGTATAAAATCAGTGTGTCATCCTTGGTTTGGTAATCATTGTTGACTTGATAGATGATTAACTGAGTCTCCATACACCTATAGTTTTGTGATTTTCCAGTCAATAGCCACTTTAATTCCAAGGATCAAAGCTTCATATTCTGCAACATTGTTAGTGGAAGGTAAGCCTGTAAGATCATGGAATTGTGTGCCCAAGAGGTGTGACAAATAAAATTCCTGCCCCTGATCCATGTTGTGTGTAGGATCCATCGAAGTAGAGTTGCCATCGTTGTGTTGTAATGTTGAGGATATCCGCATTAGGAAACTCCATGGTCATAGGATGACAGTCTGACAATGGAGCTTCTGCTAATTGGTCAGAAATGACTTGTCCTTTGATAGCTCGCCTTTCAACATACTGAATGTCAAACTCACTGAGGAGCATGACCCACTTTGCCAACCTTCCTGTTAAAGCTGCTTTGCTTAGTAAATACTTGAGGGGATCAATTTTTGTAACGAGCTTGACAGTGTGAGTGAGCATATAGTGTCACAATTTTTGTGTTGCAAATACTACTGCTAAGCATGATTTTTCAATGAAGGTTTAGTTTACTTCATGTCCATTGAGTGTTCTGCTAATATAGTATATTGCCTGTTCCTTTCCTTCTCTATCCTCTTGTGCTAGCAAGGCTCCTAAAGGGATATCTGTTGTTGTGATATATAGCAACAATGGCTTGTCTTCACTGGGTGGCACCAAGATTGGTGGTGTCATCAAATAATGCTTGATTTGACTAAAAGTACTCTCACACTATTCATCCCATTTAAAAGACACATTTTTATGCAAAAGATGGTTGAATGGATGACACCGATCTGCTAGTTGAGAGATGAATCTTCTGATGGATTGTAGTCAGACTTGTAGAGATCTTAATGTACTGATATTCTTAGGAGGTGGAATTTCCATAATGGCTTTAACTTTTGCTAGATCTACTTCAATTCCTTTTGTAGAAACTATGTATCCAAGGAGTTTTGCTGATGTTACTCCAAAGGCACATTTCTTGGGATTTAATCTGACTTTAAATTTCTCCAACCTGTCAAATATTTTGCCCAGTATCTCAAGATGTCCTTCTCTGGTGTAAGATTTGGCTAAGATGTCGTCCACATAGTCCTCCATGAAGGTGTGCATCATGTCATGGAAGATTGTTGTCATAGCTCGCTGGTATGTAGCTCCTGCATTCTTTAACCCAAAAGGCATGACGTTCCAGCAAAAGGTGCCCCATGGACATGTAAATGCTATCTTTTCTTGGTCTTCAGGAGCTATTTTGATTTGATTGTATCCTGAAAATCCATCCATGAGTGATAGCATTTGATGGCCAGCTGTTAAATCTACAATCATGTCTCTGTTTGGCAAAGGAAAATCATCCTTTGGACATGCTTTATTTAAATCCTAGAAATCAGTACATATTCTGATGGTGTGATCTAGTTTTGAAATAGGTACAATGTTGGATATCCATTCAGCATAATCAATAGATCTGATAAATCCACCATCTAGTAGTTTCTTCAAATCATTTTTCACCAATAATGCAACATGTGGATGCATTTTTCTTAGTTTCTATTTTATTGGTTTAGTGCCAGCTGGTAAGGATAGGTGATGCATAATGAGATCTGTGTCTAAGCTTGTCATGTTAGAGTATGACCAAGCAAAATTGATGCATCGTTCTTCAAAGAATTTGATAAAATCTGGCTTTTCTGTATCTGTCATGGATGCTGCCAGGTGTAGTATCCTTACTTTCTCTGTTGTTCCAATATCAATAGACTGTGTGGGTTCTATCAACACTGATGATATTTCATAGTAATGTTGTGGGAGGATGTCAAACCTTCCATCCTTTGGTTCCTCAATGAGGTTTTCACCATTGGATGTGTTCTTTGTTTTTACTATTTTAGGATCAAATACTGCCATAGAATGGTTTTCACCATTAGATCCATTTTTTATTTCCATATTTTTGCAACTGGAAGGCTTGGCATCCTCCTGCCTGAAAGCATCATTAAAAGAAGCATCGGTAGAACAAGTATCAAATTCCTTATAGCAAAGGTAGTTAATAATAGCAGAATCATTGTCAAAAATAGGGAGATTGATGGGGTGTTGGGGTTCCCACTCCATAAACTTGGGATGTAGTAAAGGAAATGAATCATTAGATGGGTTGAGGTCAGCGATTGTGAAAGCTCAGACGGAAATTTCATCTAGGTTGTTAGTGGTTATGTTGAGGCCTACGACGGTGTTTTCTTCACATCATTTATCTCAATCGATGTCCATTCATCTTCACTTGAGTCATCAAAATTTTGTGTTTCAAAGACAATAGGATTAAAACTCGAGCTATGACCCTCCTCACGTTTGGGGGTATACTTTTTGATAACGTCGATCTGAATATCTTCATAGGAAACATCTGATAAGTTGTCCCACTCATATTCATTTGAATCTGTTTCAGAATTATCTCTCATTTGAAGAATACGCTCCATAGTTTTATTGGTGATTTCTGCTCTTGCTTCTTCTGTGTATCCTAGTCTAGTTCTTCCATTTTGCTAAATTGTGAGGACTTGGATTGGGTCTGTTATACTTTGTTTCCCTTGGTCAAGAGATCCTTGTTCTACTGCATATCCTAGTCTAGTTTTATCCTTATGTTGGAGTGTGATTGGTTGGATTGGTTATGTTATGCCTTATTTCCTTAACCCAAGAGGTCCATGTCCTGAATATCCCATCTTCTCCAGAATAGTTTTTCCCTTTCCATATTGATTTGTCTCTATGATATTACTCATGGAAGTGGAAGCTTCCTCATCCCTATAAAGCCAATTTAGAATAGCCTTATCTTCTGATTCTTCATCTAAATTTCCTGCTCTTGCAAATCTACCATCTAATGCCGTTGTAGGTTGTGCTGAATTTTGGGTGATTGTAGATGGTTGTCCATACGTTTGTAAGGAGGGTAACATCTATGATAGATGGAAAGAGTGTCCAACACCATATTCACTTATTCCTTTGTCACTTATTTGTACTTCCTTGGTGAATTGATGTGAGAGTGGAGCCAATTGTGCTTCAACATTTGAAGGGTTAGATTGTGCCATCCTGATCTCTTGTGATTTTTGTTGTTTTGGAAGCCACTTTGATATGAAGTTTTGCTGTTGCTCACCATCTGATGTGATAACTTCTCTATTGTGAGGTATGAATGTATCCTAAGATGTTTTCAATGTATGACAAGCTTGTGTGTCATTATAGTCTACTGTGATTGTTACCTCCTGTCCATTGACGGGAAATTTCAGGCATTGATGATAGGTGGAAGGTACTGCTTGTATATCATGGATCCAAGGGTGTCCCAACAGTATGTTGTATGTCAGTTCCCTATCTAAGACTTGGCAAACCACTTTTTGGACAATAGGTCCCACTTGAATGGGTAATATGATCAACCCTTTAGAGGACCTTTCTTCTTCATCATATGCTTTGATTGTGATTTTTCTTCTTGTATCAATGGCTTCATCTGAGTATCCTAGTGCACGAATCAACTTTAAGGTACAAATATTTAAACTAGCCCCTCCATCTATCAGGACATGTTTTACACAGTGTTTATGGATGAGGACTTCAATGTGAAGGGTAGAATTATGTGGATGGGTGAGTGATACATCATCATGTTCAGAAAATGAAAGGCAATGAGGTGCAGATAGATGTCCCACCATAGGTTGGAATTGACACACATCCAAATTGTTAGGTACCGTGGTTGACACAAGAGCTTGTTCAAGAACCTCTTTGTGTGATGGGGAAATCTTGAAGAGTTCCAAGATGGATATTTGTGCCGGTATTTTCTGCAATTGATTGATGAGATTATATTGATTAGAGGGAGGATCCACAGATGGGGATGATATTGATGCTCCTTTTAATATAACTTTGGATTGTGCCCTTGTTGTGGCATTAACTGGTCGGTACTCTTGTTTCCCTTTGAGTGTGATTATGTTAATTTGGTTTTCAGATTTGTCCATATGTTGTACCAAATTGGTAGATGTAATGTCATTGTTCCGATTGATTTGGTTGCATAACTCTTCATCCTCCTTGGTAGCAGAAAAACAAAGGATCGTTGTGTCATAAACATAACCGATATTCTTACCTTTGGTGTTTGTGGAAGAGGATTCTCCCTTCTGATAATTGGGTAGAGGATTTTTGAACGTTGTATGATCTTTGTTTGTTTGGTGTCCCTCTATAAATACTTTCTTTTGATCTATGAGGTCTTGTACCGCATGTTTTAACTGCCAACAATTTTCAATCATGTGGCCTTTATTTTGATGGTAGTGATAGTAATGTAAGTCATTCCACCATGATGGTTTGACTTGAGGGTCCCAATTTCTAGCCTCTTGTACTTGAATGAGTTTTTCATCTAAAAGTTCTTTGAGGATTGATTCCAATGATTGTCCTAATGGCGTGAATTTTCGTTTATTGGATGGTCGTTGGAATGATTGGGTTTTTGTTTCTCCACTATTTTGATTATTTCCTTGATCACTACTTTGTTTGACATTAAGACCATTGTTTTGTTTGTTTGTAGTGGTTGGCGTCAAGGTGAATACTGGTTTAGATGTGTGTGTATCGATCATGGTATCAGTATTCTTATTCTTTTGCCAAAATCTTGGCTTTTCGTTGTTGTTGTTAGAGGAATTGTTATTGTTTGAACCTTCAATGAAGTGTTTGATTGTTCCTCTTTTGATTAGAGCCTCTTCGATTTTGAGCCCCTTTTCGATAACTTGTTCAAATGTAGATGGACATTGTAAGTCCAATCTATAATTCATGTCATCTACTAAGTTATCAATGAACATCTCTATCTTCTCCTCTTCAGGAATATATCTAGGGTATTTAGCAAATAGCCTTCTCCATCGTTGGAGAAAGGAAAGAAACTTTTCACCCTTTGCTTGTTTGGTGTTGTAGAGTTCTTTTAAGGTCACCCCATGTTGGATGTTGAATGAGAAGTGTGTTATGAACCTATTGATCAGTTCTTCAAAATATTGGATTTTGGGTTCCAATTTAGAAAACCACTCCATGCAAGTGTTTCCTAAGCTTCTTGGAAATAATCGTAGTAAGTAAGAGTCCTTGTGTGTGAACTCTATGCTCATGGCCCGAAATTCCCGTATGTGATCAAATGGATCGGTTCTTCCATTGTATTTGTTGTATGTTAGGTATTCACAATACCGTGGAAATGGTATCATGTTAATTCTTGGATCGAATGGATAAGGGAAAATTTCTTGTAAGAAATATCTTTTTGTTGGCCCTTGTTGGATATTTTGGAACTGTAATTGTAATCGTTGGATTTTTTTTGTCAAAGCATCTATTTGATTTGGGTTTTCCATATTAGTTGTCTTAGGTGTGGTTGTTTCCTTGAGTTGATTGACATCAAAGTCTTTAGGAATATTAGCACCTTTGTCAGCTAATAATAGAAGATACTTTTCCATATCTTGCTCTAGCATCTTTTCCATAAATTTATGGAAATGAGGGTCTTGTTGAACTTTCTCGATTTCTTCTATAGTTATTTCTTTCTCATGTGAATTAGTGAGAGGATCAGTGTTACTGTATTGTCCCCAAGGGTTTTCTTCAGCCATGGTTGCTATTCTTTCATTTTCTTCTTGTTGTTGTCTTTGATATGCTGATCGTGTGAAAATAGGCATACAAACATTAAAGTTTTACTCTAGACTTTGATCTTGGATTTTTGATTGGATAAGTGTCAAGGTTTTTGATTTAAAATCTGATTTAGTCGTGTCTAGTTTCATGATGGAAGGATGATAAAATCCTTGATAGGGAAACTTCAACACAAAATCTTAGATTTGGTGATAAAGACACTTTGCAAGATGTTTCAAGATCTAGGCGTAATAGTAAAGTTTTCTTTTTGTATGATTCAAGTGTTTTGGACTATGGAAAAAAATATTTTGGACTGATGAAAACCTTGTTTTTGATATGGGAAAACTAACAAATTTTCTTACTAACTCTCTGTTTTTTTGACTTTATGGAGTGCTAAAATAGAGATATGAAGCACTAAAACAGAGCTGGGATGCGCTAGAATAGACCAGTGATGTGCTAGAATAGAGACCTGACGTGCTAGAATAGACCAGTGATGTGCTAGAATAGAGACCCTACGCGCTAGAACAGACTAGTGATGCGCTAAAACAAACCAGTGGCACGCTAGAACAGATAAGTGACGCGCTAGAACAGAGACCTGACGAGCTAGAACAGACCAGTGACGTGCTAAAACAGACCAGTGGTGCACTAGAACAGATCAGTGACGCACTAGAACAGAGACCTGATGCGCTAGAACAGACAAGTGACGTGCTAAAATAGACCAGTGGCGTGCTAGAATAGATAAGTGACGCGCTAAAATAGACCAGTGATGCGCTTAACAAAACCATGAGGTGTTAAGATAGAAAACTATCTTATTCTATGAAACTCACTTGGTCTGGTATTGTATTGTATGGCTGGTTGTAGGATGTATTCTGGATGAATCCTTTGACTGTGATTGTGGTGTTGCCTAAGAGCCCTTCTTTGATAAAATTCCTGTGAATCTAAGGGAGCTATAGCATAGTCATCCATATAACCTCTAGAGAAATCGTGATACTTATGAATAAAAGTCCTATGTTGAAGTAGAACTTTCATTCTTTGATATAAAAATTGTTGCTTTCTCAGAAGTTGTTTGTATGTAAGTGTTTTGGTTTTCTGATTCATTTGACAAGAGATTTCTTGGCAAATTTGGTGGATACCCAATCTGGAATCATGAGAATTTCACAAGTGTTTTTAATTTTGAAAATTTTTGTGATGATCTTATCTGAATTTAATGAGAGAAAACACAAGCAAGAATAGAATGGTTGACTTTAAAATCCTAGAATCTAAAGAGATAGTGTATGTTCTTAAGAATCAAGCATGATTCTTCTTGATTTTCACTAGTTTATAACAGATAAGACACTTTAGATAGACTCACTCCTAGAGACAAAAGGTCATTGTTATATACTCAAATGGCCCACAACTTGGAATTGTGTCGACTCACACAACCATGTCACCCCCTAGAGGGCGCCCATGTTTTTGTCTTTTCCAGATGTGTACTGAGAGTGACGGAAGTGGATACCAGATCCCCTGAGCAAACAGTCCTTGGCAATTATATGGTGAGTGCTTGAGGGTAGATTCTTCCCCGCCCCTGCACCACCGAGTATTACAATGTTTAGAAACTGACAAGCGTGCTTCTATTTCTAGGTTCTTAGATAGGGTTTTTGTTCAGAGCGGCAAATGGATAAACTCCCTCGAGAGACCTCCCAATCTTTAAAACAAATATTTTGGGGATGGTTATCCTGCACACTTCCATTGAAAGAGGGTTTCCCCAAATTCACATAAATTTTTAAGTGGGTTGGAATACCATGGCTTTTGGCTGTCCCCACTCAGGTCATTCCCGTAGGGTGAGTACTTTTTCCCACTACGGCAGGCCTGTCTAAAGGTTTTTAAAAAAAGCTTTAAAAAAATGCATAAAGAAAAGTGAGTCTAGTATTCTGATGCACCCAGTAAAGGGGAGATCATAAACCTATCACCCAATCACAGCAAAGAAGTTGTTCTTTTTAAAACCCAAAAGACAAATTAGTTAATCTACATGGAGATATTGCTCCATAAAAGCATGATGTTCAATTTTAATCCCACAAGAAATTGTGAAGTTTCTATCCTAGGATTGATCAATTTTTATCCATTTCTATCCTAGGATTGATAAATTTTATCCATTTGCTATCCTAGGATTGGTAAATTTTAATCAAAAATTAGACAAAAAACAAAATCTGGCCGTGGATGCGTCGGATCCAGATAAAAAATTATTTTAAGGACAGTGACGTGGCATGCTAAAACAGTAACACGGTGCACTGAAACAGTGATGCGGCATGCTAAAATAGTGGTGCGGTGTGCTACAACAGAAACCCTGCGCGCTGAAACAGACCACTAGCATGCTATAAAATTCAACTGGCGCGCTGCAAAAAGTCACGGTTCTGCGAAAACTATCACGCCGATACCTGTAAGACACTTTTCTCAAAAATCAAGGAAAATATGGGGTTATTCCCCATGGTAGGCACCAATTTGTAAGTGGTAGAAATGAGTTAAACAAACTAACAATGCATCAACACCTCTAAATAAGAAATTGCATCTAAGATTTAAGAAATTTAAACTAATTTAAACTAGAAATCTTCAGAAATCTATCCTATTGCTCTCTAACTCTAAAGATCTCTCTAATCTACTTTGCTCTCAGATTCTAGAAGCTAATTAGACTATTGAAATGACACTTAGAGAATGAGAATTGAACTATTCTATTCCTATATGATTAAATATGCAACTAAAATGATTCTACAGCAAAGCTTCTGAGAAAGAAACTACTGTAGGCTGCCATAATTAAATGAATTAAGATGCTAGATGGATGTTGAGTGAATGTTGAATGCTTGAATGCTGGATGAATGCTAGATGCTTGGAAAACCTGCAGAGTAAGATTGTAAAAGTTGGGATCCTTTTCCTGTAGCCAAAGAATTGTATTTATAGCTTTCACGACATCACATTTGCACAGGGATACGGGATAAGAGGCTGGGATTCAATCTGGAGAATTGAATGGCATGGGATGAGAAGATGGAGCTGATCATGGAGGATTGTTTCTCCCCATAAAAACACCAGGCAAGATGAGAGGGAAGGTGGTTGAGAGGACTTCCTACAGGTTTGTCCTCGAAGCTCTTCTCGTGAATGATAGTAGAATTAATTAAATTTTGAAAATTTAATTTTATTGGTGAGTGAATAGTGGAAAAAGATTTATGCATAAATTTAAATATTTTAATTCATTTAAATTTAGCAAAAAGAGGATTGAATAATTTAATAAATCAAACTATAGGGTTTGTTTATTAAATTAAAACAAAAGGAATATGGTAATTAAATAAAAGATTTTAGATATCTTTATTTAATTAAGAAGAAATGTGATGAGGCATTTAAATAACACAAATTATTTAAGTTTGTGTATTTAATTTGTGATAGAAGTATAAAGGAAGTAATAATGATAATAATTAAATAAAACAAAGTTTTTAATTTTGTTTATTTAATTAGGAGAGAAATAGAAGAATTAATAATGAACTTAATATAAATAAATATTTCTATTTATTTACTAAGTAGATGAATTTAAGATAAATTAATCAAATAAGTCGTATTTAAGTAATTAGATTCTCCAGACCATTTTTAGGTGTCTACACCTAGCAAATGATCGTCAACGATTTTTAGGCAAATTGAAAGCTGAAGGTGCTACTTTACCTCCAGGATTTGATATTAGCACCTTACAAACTCAACCTACACAAGGGACAAATACTATGACTGCTAGTACTACTATACCTCAGGCCAGCACGACTATGCCATCTAGCACGTCTACACAGAGTATGACAGTCCATACATCCCCATTTGGTACATCTAGCATGAAATCGGGATTTAACTTCACTGTAGGGGCTTCATCATCTACTCCCTTTGGTCCTCTTGTTTGGAATAAAAGGTCTAAAACCTTAGCCTCTCCACCTTATGTTGGTTTCACAAGTTCACAGTCAATGACTATACCCAATGCTAGTATCACGAGTACCATACCATAGTCGATGGCCATACCTAGTGCTCAAGTCACTAGTACTATAACACGAATTACACAAACAGGGGGCATTCCCTCCTTCCAATATGGCAATCAGAATCCATTCACTTAGTTTTCGAGTCAGAATCTACTCTCCCAAACTGGTACTTAGAATCAATTTTCATTGACTCTGAATCAAAATCCTTTGCCACAAATTGGTAGTCAGAATCCATCCACACAAATTCCAAGTCAAAACCAATTTACATCAATTCTGAATCAGAATCCTTTTTTCCAAAGTGGTACTCAAAATCCGTTTACACAGATTTTAGGTCAACACCAATTTATGCTGATTCCATATCAGAACACATTTACCAACATTCTGAATCCAAATCCACCTCAGATGCCAACATTTAATCGAAACCCATCACAAGACTATGGATTTCAGAATACATACCTGGATCCGCATAATCCTCCTAGCACATCTTTGACCCAAGTTGACTTCCTACAAACACAAATGCATGCATTACAAATGCAAATGGATAACATGTCATTGTCAACTAAGAAATCATTCTCAACAAAGGACATATGCCCATTCCCCTTTGATAGATCATTGTACATGACACCTTTCCCTCCTGGATATGTCATACCGAATCTTCCTAAGTACAATGGCAAATGAAACCCAATAGAACACATTAGGAAATTTTCTACCATATGCATAGATGTTGCTTATGATCCCACATATCTTATGAGGCTGTTTCCAAGAAGTCTTGTAGGAATTTCACTATAATGGTTTTTGGGTCTAGATTCTAGCATTAGATCTTGGGGCAAACTAGTTGAGAAATTTGTGGAGCAATTCTCCTTCAACATAGACCATGAGATAAACATAGAAACCTTGTGTCACACAACACAAGACAAAGGGGAAACATTCATTGCTTTCTTCTAGAGATGGAGAATTATTGCTAGTAGGCGTCCTGTTGAAATACCCGAGAAACAAAAGGTTACAATGTTTCAAGAAAACCTTCATGCTAAACTCATGAGTAACTTAAGGGTACATTGTTGTACTTCTTTTTCAAAACTAGTGGAAAAAGGAGTGATAATAGAGAAGGATCTCATTGAAAAGGGTGAACTCAAGACAAAAACATCCAATCGAAATGCAATTGTACAAAACACCCCCACTGATAAAAATAGATTCTAGTCTCGCAAAAAAAATGTCACCAGTGATGGGGTAGTTGATGCTAAAACACTACAAGCAGGACCTCTCATCACATTACAAGGACCTCATACTTTTTCCAACATGCTTAATCTTGTCAATCAACCTCCTAACATGGTCCAAAATACTCAACGTCCACAACCAAGAAGGTTTCAAAAACGTGAGTTTAATCCCTTAGGGGAACCCATTGAGTCGGTGTTCAAACAACTGCTACAGCATAACCTCATACAGCTGCAGGAACCAAGACAATATGATCCAGGACAGTTTAAACCAGCTTGGTGGGATGACAATGCCTTTTGTGACTATCATAGGACTAAGGGACATAACCTACAAAACTGTCGACAACTGAAGAATATCATACATGATCTTGTTGAAAGGAGGATTATTGAAATTAGTGGACAAAAACAAAAGACATTGAACACTGATCATCAAGTCTTTTCAGACCCACTACATGACCATGGGAAAGGAACTGTCCCTAGTTTGAGTACTAAGACCAATATGTCATCCAACTATGCGAGTATCAAACATGATTATGATAGTGGCAAAATCATTCATTGCCTTTGCGTTGCTGATGAAAACATCAATACCATTACTATCAATGCTAATCCTGAGTGTGCGGTCAATACTCATCATACTAAATTCACTATTCAAGGCCCTCCATCGTAGCAAACACCCCAACTTTCCAAGTTATAGTATAACCTTCTTGACTAGTTGGAGAAGACCCCAGCCCAAATCTCAATCTTGTAATTGTTGCATATTTCCCCTGAGCATTGGTCTATCCTTGATAAAGCTTTACAGAATACCACGGTCCCTAATGACCTAGATGTCAATCATTTCTAGGAAATGGTGGCTACTTGACCAATAACCATCATGACACATTCTCTGAACAAGACTATGCCACTGAAAAGATGAACCACAACAACCCTTTACACCTAGAAGTCCTTGTTGATGACACCAAGGTTAGACGAGTTTTGGTAGATGGAGGAGCAGGGTTAAATCTATGCACTTTAAAACTAATTAAGGCATTAGGTATTTTAGACGCATGCATGGACACCACCAAGAGTATTGTCATTAAGGCTTATGATGATGAAGAATGAAAATCAAAGGGGGTGTTAACACTTCCTATCAGAATTGGTCCTGCGGTAATGGAGACAAAGTTCCAGGTCTTGGATCTCACCCTCCCTCATAACCTTCTACTAGGTAGACCATGGATTCATGCCATGAAGGCAGTCCCTTCCACGTATCATCAGTGTCTTAAATTTTTTTATAATGGCACCGAAATAACTATAGATGGTGATCTCGATCCTTTCCAGTATTGCACTAATCTAAAGGAGATCCCCCAACATCAAGTGCCAGTGAACCAAGAGGCCTCATCATCCAATTCATCATCTTATGTTGATCCATCCACACTCACTTGAACATCTGTTGCACCCTCATTTCCTACCACTCCTAGGGTTGAGATCCAAGACAAGGGTTGTGGAGAGTATTACATGAAAAATTCTTATTGTGTTAGCCATTTGGTTCCTCCTAAGTCATATGGTTTACCTACAACAGGTAGGGGATAGTCTATGATCACTATACATGTTCCCCCCACAACAACTTTCACTAAATGGGGTGAATTAAGCAAAGAGGCTGTAGATGCAGAAGATGTCACTTCTTGGCTGTATAGGGAAGATGATGAAGAACCCCTTTTACTTGCTCATATTCCTACAAGTTTATATGGAAAGGGTTTCAAAATCATGCAAAGCAAAGGATATGATGGACAAAGTGGTTTAGGCTTAAACCAAGATGGCAGAATTGAACCAATATTTGTTTCTCAGTGGCCAAAAGGAGTAGGGCTAGGGTTTCAACCGATCCATATTGGTGTTCCTAGTACCCCATTACCCTTACTTGAAGAAGTACGTGCTTCATAAGATATTAAGACATCTCATGAACTAGTGGACCAATATCATTGTGACTCCCCCGACTCTAACGATTATGAGTGGGATTCCCTATCTTCTACTTCTTCCATGGACCTTGATAAGTTATTTGGAGAACTTGACTTGATGTTAAGTTCCTCACCCAATCCCTTAAATTCTTGTCTGCCAAAGAAAATGACAAAAGAAGAGTGGTTTAAACACTACTATTGCGAATCACTTGATCCTACCTCTTGGCAACCTGAGCCACCTATTTCTGATAGTCAAACCTTGGCATTAGGCCCATCTATCAATCCACCTAGGCCCAAACCTAAGAGCAAAACAGACCTGGTACAAGACTTTTGTAATCACATGAATAATTCGATCTTTACCTTGACGCCATTAGACTTTGACAACTCCGATGATGACATGCCCTTAGTTTATCCCCAGCTCATTGATTGGGACCAACAAGACACACCCATCTTGGACATTTTTTAGAACGATGAAGCAATTGTTGAGTTCCTGGGATTACAAGAAGGCATACCTAATAGGGATCATAAGGCTGGTTTTACCATTGAATTGGACAAAAAAGCATATTTTGGGGAATCTGTTCAACCCTCCAGTCGCAAAAATTAGAAAAAGAATAAAGAAGATAAAAAGGATGAGTCTCTAGGTGAAAATCGAAAGGCACCTTTAGACAATGAAAAAGTAAAAAGAAAGGATGCATCTAAAGGTGAAAATCTCTCTGAGGAACCTAAGGATGGAGGTCTGAACTTTCTCCTCGTTGCATAGGAAAAGTCACCCATGCTTGTTGAAGAATCAGTGGACGTCAACATAGGTACCAAAGAGAATCCTTGACTAGTTTATTTTGCAATGTCATTGACAACTGAAGAACAGCCAGAATTTCATAACTTCTTTGAATAGGGATAGATAAATTTTTCTTGGTCATATGCTGACATGCCGGGGTTAGATCCTGAACTTGTTCTACATCATTTGCCCTTACAACTAGGTGCCAAGCCAGTGAAACAGAAGCTGAGAAAAATGCATCCACAAATTGCTTTATTAGTCAAGGCAGAACTCAAGAAATTGTTAGACGTTGGTTTCATCAGATCTATCGACTATGCCGATTGGATCTCCAATCTTGTACCAGTCACAAAACCAACTAGGGGCATCTACAACTGCACTGATTTTTGAGATATCAACAAAGCTTGTCCTAAGGATGACTTCCCTTTGCCTAACATAGACATGATAGTTGACATGACAGTAGGTTATGAGATGTTATCCCTTATGGATGGATTTTTAGGATATAACCAGATCAGAATTACCACTGAAGATGAACCTAAGATGGCTTTCACTTGTCCTTGGGGAACATATTGCTGGAATGTTATGCCCTTTGGACTCAAAAATGTAGGAGAAACTTATCAACGTGCCATGACTACTATCTTTCATGATCTGTTACACACTTGTATGGAGGATTATGTCGATGACCTTATTGCAAAATCTAAGACAAGGGAAAAACATTTACAGGTTTTAGACAAGATATTTCAGAGGCTAGAGAAGTATAAAGTGAGACTCAACCCAAAGAAATGTGTTTTTGGAGTCAAGTCAGGAAAGCTGTTAGGTTATATCATTTCTAGATGAGGCATTGAAGTGGATCCTACTAAGGTGAAAGAAATCATGGACATGCCACCACCCACTAATCTTAGTCAACTAAGGACATTACAGGGAAGGTTGCAATCTATCAGAAGATTTATAGTGCAACTAGTAGACAAGACACATCCTTTTCAACATTTACTTAAGAAAGGAGTACCCTTTGCATGGAAAGATAGGTGTGAAGAGGTTTTTCAACCGATTAAAGAATATTTACTCACACCACCAGTCTTAATGCCACCTGTTGAAGGATGACATTTGATTATTTATATTATAGCAACCCATTCATCACTTGGAGCATTGCTTGCATAGAATGATGATGAAGGTCGTGAAAGGGCAGTCTATTATATCAGTTAGACTTTGGTAGGTTATGAGCTCAACTATAGTAACATTGAATGTGCCTGTCTTGCAATAGTATTTGCTACCCAAAAATTGAGACATTATATGCTAAACCATCAAACAATGTTGATTGCTAAAATAGACCCTCTGAAATATCTCCTTAGCAAGGCAGCATTAACATGACAACTGGCCAAATGGGTTATGATACTTAGTGAGTATGGCATCCAGTATGTAGAAAGAAAAGCTATCAAAGGACAGGTCATTGTTGATTGGTTAGCTGACGCACCCATACAAGCAGATCATCCCTTAGTTGTAGACTTTCCTGATGAGTTCATATTCACATTTGACACAAACATAACATGGAAACTGTACTTTGATGGCTCACATACAAATCATGGTTCAGGGGCTGGTATACTATTTATTACACCACAGGGTGATTCCATCCCTAAGTCATTCAGGATTGCATTTCCATGCACTAACAACATGGCAGAGTATGAAGCTCTAGTGACAGGGTTACGCATGGCAGTCAAGTGGAAAATTAAGATTTTACAAGTATATGGGGATTCTCAACTAGTAATTAGACAGGTAAATGATGATTATGAGACTAAGGATGAGAAGCTTGCTCCATACAAGCACATGGCTGATAGCTTTAAAGAGTACTTTGACAAAGTTGATTTGCATCAAATACCTCATGTTTTAAATAGAGCAGCTGATGTTATGGCTACAATTGCATCACTTCTTGACATTCCTAACAACATGCCTAAGTTTGAGTTCTTGGTAGAACAACTTTTGGTCCCAGCCTACAATATCCCAGATTCTGAAATGGTGTGTGACATTGTTGGTCCTGATTCCCTATGGTACAAAGAAATCTATGATTACCTTCATGCCAAAGTCATACCCACTGGCTTATCAAATAACCAACATAGGACATTCCTCCAGAAGTTAGCCAAATACACCATCGTCAGAGACACCCTATATAGATGCGCCTTAGATAATACCCTATTGAGATGCCTTGATTCTACTGAAGCACAAGCAACTTTGCGTGGGGTACATGAGGGTATATGTGGTTCCCATTCTAGCAGTCCTACCTTAGCCAAAAAGATTATGAGACTAGGTTATTACTGGCCTACTATGGAAAAAGACTCATATGTCTTTGTAACGAAAAGCCATCAATGCCAAGTTCATGGAGACTTGATACATGCCCCAGCACAGGAGCTCTGTCCTATCACGTCACCATGGCCCTTTGCCCAATGGGGACTCGACCTCATAGGTAAGATCCACCCTACATCATCTAATGGGCACGAGTTCATTATCACTGCCACTGAGTACTTTACGAAGTGGATTGAAGCCATTCCTATGACATACATTACCGGCACACAGATTTCTAGATTTATCTTGAACTATATCATCTGTCGATATGGTGTCCCTTAGTCCATAATCACTAATAATGGCCACCCATTTAAGAACCAAGAAGTTTGTCACTTGTGTGATGAATTTCATATCCAATATCACTTTTCCACTCCATACTACCCACAAGGTAATGGCCAAGTAGAGGCATCTAACATGACCATCATTAGAATCCTCAAGAAGACTGCCAATGATGCTAGTCGTGACTGGCATTTACAGCTCAACTCTACCTTATGGGCTTATCGTACAAGTATCTGTACCCCTACTGGCACTACCTATTCACTCGTATTTGGTTCTGAAGCCATTCTACCTATTGAGGTCAAGATTCCTTCCCTAAGGGTATCCTTGAAAGGCCACATTGATGATGAAGAGTATCGAGTGTTGAGACTCCATGAGCTAGAATTCCTAGATGAGCGAAGACAAAAGGCATTAGACCATCTCCAAGCATATCAAAATCACCTTCGTCATAGCTATAACAGAAAGGTATTGAACAGAAACTTTGACATTGGTGACCTAGTTTTGATGGAGAACCCAAAGAATCAAGCAAAAAGAGAAAAACCAGGAAAATTTGAACCTAACTGGTTAGGACATTATGTTGTTACAGAAGCTTTTGGATCAGGAGCATACCAACTTTCTACTCCTGAAGGAGAACCATTGGCCTTACCAATCAATAGTATGCATTTGAAGAAGTTCTGCCCATAGCCTCTGGGAGCCTTTGTCTTACTTAGCAAAAATACAAAAAAATCAGAAAATCATAAAAATCATTATCAAGGTGAAAACCTGACAAATAGGCATCTTGGTAACACCAAAATTTTTGTTTTAAAAAAAATAAATTAAAAAAAAAAGAAAAAGAAAGATAATCTGGAAAATAGTAAAGACAAATCATTCATCCAATAGTGAAAACCACTTCAGTGGTGCTTTGGATAGGTACCATGGTGAAAACCTAGCAAACAGGCACTATGTGTACTCAACTCTGCTCCTTTGTCTATTATTATTCTAATCTATCCCTGTACATAGTCCTTATCCCTGTACATAGTCCTTATCCCTATACATAGTCCTTATCTCTGTACGTACCACCTATCCCTATACATATCCCTTATCTTTTGTGTCCATCGCTTTTATATATCATTCCTAATAAGTGGTAGTCTTTCCCATAACTTGGAACGATTGACATCGAGTGCATTTCATATCCCCCATCTTACCCTATTCATAATCAATTAGTCTTATACTCGAGTGGGGGAAAACACTTGACATGTGTCATATTGGTTCTTTACATTGGCTATGTTGAAGACGTAAGACCATGGAAAATCCACAAAAACATCTGAAAACTTCAAAAGGACAAAAAAATCAAAACATTTCAAAAATCCAAAAATAGAGTCAGAGTCAGTCGCACTTGTCAGTCTTTGTCATTTGTTGAACTATGTTGCCTCTGCAACTGAACGTAGGCAAGGCCATCTGTCGATGTGCCCCTGAGGCATTAGGTCAGTCCGTTTAGGTTTGTTTGTATAAATTTGTGATTTAATCCACATGTCTATATGACAAGGTCGTTGGTTGTGTCGAACTACAAGGTCTTTGCGTGTATAACATAGGCAAGGCCATCAATCGATGAGCCCCTGAGGCTGCACTAGGTCAGTCCATTAGGGTTCGTCACATTCATTTTCACACACATCTTCTATTGGTAGTCAGTCTTGTCAGTTGCTGTCAAGTCAAACTATGAGGTCTCTTCATGTACAATGTAGGCAAGGCCATCAATCGATGAGCCCCTGAGGCCACACTAGGTCAGTCCTTTAGGGTTTGTCGTCACATGTAGTTATTTGTCCACGCATCGTCTCAAATCATGCATTAATTTGGTGAACAAGTCAGCAATATCTCAGTCAAATCAAACAACTTGTCAAACAAAATAATCAAAATAGATCAACTACAGTCTGCTACAGGATGTGCCCTTCTTGGAAGCAGATGTTATCAAAATAGTCAACCTATGTCTTATTCAGGATGAGTACTTCCTGCATAATTGGCAAGGTCACACAATCAAACATAGCCTTACACAAGTTATCACATCAACGGAATCTGACTCAACGTCTTATACGATACATGTCTTTCTGAAACCAGGCTTTGTCATGCAAATACAGATAGTCATAACATCGAAACTAGACTCACAGTCTTATCCGGTATGTGTATCTCCTGAAACCAGGCTCTATCAATCAATCCTTTTATCAATCAAACAAATCAAACAAACAAGATAAAGTTTTGGCAAATATTTTACTGGCTTTTTGACTCTATGGCTTATTTATCTTATCATTTATTTTGAATTGATGACTGGGATTCATGTTACTAGCTTTCTCAAGGATGTCCCATGAAGGATTTAGAGAAGCAACGATGTATCAGAATTCTATTTTCTTTGGCTGCTGCCTGTCGACTGTCTTTTAAATTTGATTTTGAGTCATGTTACTAGTTTCCTCAAGGATGTACCATGAGTGATTTAGAGGAGCAATGACATCTCATGACCCGTCTTTTCTTTTGTTTGCTGTCTGTGGTTTGTCCTAACAAAAAGACTGGGGCAACTTGTGCCCTTAGTATGAGTTAATGACAATCCTTGTATGCGACTATCTGTTATTAGCAAGTGGATGACCTTGCACACCTTGATCTATGTCATCTCATGGTTTTTTTCTCCATTTGTATTAGTCCTACCCAATGATGATAAAGTACAATACCTTTTGTGATACAGAAAAATGTTGAAGATTCCTAATACTAACACTTATCTTCTGTCTTTCATTCTTTGTCGATCTTTCTTTCCGTGCTAACAGTTCTTCTTTCTTGCATTATAATGGAGTCCTATGACACAAAACATTATACCTCATCCTGCATCAACATACATGTTAGAAACATACATACATATAGGCTCATCATGGCATAATAGACATTCATCATCAAAAACCATACATATCATAAGTATTCCATGTACAAAGCACCTGTAAATACATACATCACATTATGTTTGTATAATATACATGTAGTATCCATCATACACATTCACATTATATTGCATCTCATAGTTCTAAATGGCATACATCATATAGAATCATACATCACATAGGCATATCATCTAAACATCACATGTACAAATAAGGACTACATAATCAATCAATAGAAGTGCATATCATGAGAATCACCACCAAAATCATATATATATATATATATATATATATATATATATATATATATATATCTCACTCAAATGTGTCACATCACAATGTCATAATGTATCAATAATACATGGAAGCCTGCAGGCTATAAGATCAAAATACAATGTCTCAAAATAATCTCATGTAGTATCTCTATCCTGAACTGCCACTGCCATCATCTCGGGAGTGTGTGGGAGAATGATGTTGGGAACCTGCTGATCTCTGAGATGTGGGAGGTCTATCATATGGCCCTGCTCTACGTGGCTAATCCACCCCCTCTATGCTAACTATCCACGTGTGGGTCCTAGTCTGAGACATACTACTGTGTGCTACTGAAAAACTGGGAGCCCGTCTCTCTAGGGGAGCCTCTACCTCATATAGGTCCTGATAGTATCTCTCCCTCTCTCCAGCTCTGACTAGCTCTCTGGCGAATGTAGCTGATGGTCCTATACATAATGCCCTGAGCTCTATCAATCTCTGCTCAATATCCTATTGCCGAGCTATGGCCTGATCCTTGTCCATCAAGGCTCTGTCTCTCTCCACTCGATAGGCATCCCTCTTGGCCATCAATACTCTCATTTGATCCTCCAAGGATGCAACCTGGGCTCGCAATGTATCCATTTCTAGATCCTCTTCCCCTCTCTCATCCTATCTATCCCTGTCTCTCCCATCCTCCTCCTCATCTAACTCCTCTAGGATCTGATCTCAGATCTCTCTCTCATGATCGTCATCCTCATCATCATCCTCCTGGTACACACCTAACAACCCCAGAGCATCAACCTCTGCCTCCTCTCTACCTTCCTCCTCAGCATCCACCTCCTCCTCTGCCAGGATATCTGGAATGGCTGCCTCCACCGGCTGTGCCTCCTCACCACCTCTGGCTACATCCTCCTCACCACCTCAAGTGACATCCTCCTCTCCACCTCTGGCCACATCTAGCATGGCTACATCCTCCTCTCCTCCTCCCTCCTCCTAGATTGGTGACAAGGTTGGTCCTCATCCCCTCCGACCATGTCTCCCTCTCTTTCCTCCATGCCATCCACCTTTTCCATCATCCCCTCCATCACCACGGCCTCATTTGCCTCCTCAGCCTCTCCCTCTACCTCGCCTACCTTGTGGACCTGTCCCATGCCACTCTACCAGTGCTAGCTGCTCTGGGTCTGTCAACGGGATCGGCCTGTGTGCTGCCCACCATTGATCATACTCTGGAGTGGTCCCTAGGTATACTAGTCTGTCCCTCCATCCCCATGGAAGTGCATGTAGTCCATCAATATCTGCCTCTGCTGTAGCCACTGGAATCTCTGGCCCCCATAGTGGGACCTCCCGTGAGGATCCGACGAACTATGCTCTCCATCGAGGTACATCCTGTCCCTCTCCAAACTATCTCAGGACCTAGTCGGGCAATTTCTGCTCTATAATATGCATATGAGACACTATCCGTCCCACCAAGTACTGTGCCTATCTACAAAATGGCAAGTGCTCGTCCTCAACTGACCACTCCTCACAGCCCAGGTGTGGTCTCCATGTGAACTGCTGCAGGGTATCTATGGTCTGTCTGAAATAGCCCGTATCCCCAATATGATGCTATGTGGTTGCCCCCGCATAACGGAAGGCGTATGGAGCTCCATGAGGTAGGTCTACTATAACAGGTGGTCTGAAAATAGCGATATGCTCCCACGCCCATACCATTAGGAGCATGGTACCGCAGCTCATCGACTGTGCCTCTCTATAAGCAATATCATGTAGATGGAAGTACAACATCTCAAGCACACAAGAACCCCAGGCATACACAACTCATCACTCGAGCATGCCCACTAACATCTCCCCCCATCCCATAGGAAACCCATAGCCTCGGCGGTTTGGTAGTACTATACCGCCTATCAATGTAGCCAATAGATAGTCCAACTGTCTATACCTCTGGGCCAATACTCGCCACCTAATCTTATAATCATCAAACCCTAGCTATCTAATGTCAGCATGAGGGTAGTACCTACACATCTTGGCAGCACCCCTATGAGTGTCATATGCTACTCGTGTGCCTCTAATAGGCAATCTAAGAATCCTATATACATCCTCCAAGGTCACCGTGGCCTCTCCAGTCGATAGGTGGAAGGATGATGTCTCCGAGTGCCACCTCTCACATAGCATTGTCAACAATCCTCAATTTGCCCGAATCTAGGGCATATCAGTCACATGTAATAAACCCAGATGACATAGAACCCGCCGCTCAGCTAGCCGCAAGCTATCTCTGAATCAAAACGTGGTGGGTCTCAACTCCCGTGTGTAAATCGTGTCCAATACAACCTGCAATGGCATTATATATGCCTTATGTCAGCTTCAATCATCTATTTTAGTGCGAAATGACTATATTACCAAAAAAAAATGCAAATGCGTCATTCTTTTGCATATGCGTTGCTTTTAAACACATGCGGTTTATAAACTTCACATGCGTCATTATTACACAAATGCGGTGCAGAAAATTCAAATGCGTTGCTTGTTTGCACATGCGTCACACTACAGTCATTTGCATTACAAAATAAACACATGCGGAGCAGTAAATTCAAATGCGTTTTAGAAATCAACAAATGCATTTAACTATAGAAAATTATTCAAACTGACCGACGTTAAATTACAAATGCGGTTTTCCGCAAGCAAATGCGTCATTCGCGCATGCATATGCGGTTCATAACTAAAGTGACGCATACGTAAAACATGAATTAAATGTATTAAATAATGTGCAAATCAAAAATTTCAAAAGGAAAGTTTTAGGTCCATACCAGGGGGTCCGCACCAGCTAGTCTCTGGTATGTCCAGATCCTGTATGGACGATGATGAGTGGCTGGAACTGGAGACATCCTCGCTATAAAGTCAGAGCAAAATCTCAATTTCTCAACTAGGTGGGTGCAAATGAATAGATTTTCAATCCTATTCCTATATATACATAGGGCTTAGGTGGCATTCTTGTCCTATTGGTCATGTTAACTCCCATTTTCGATCATCCTGTATCTGTCCCTCCCATTTCCAAACCCAATTCCGCAAGCTGCACTGCATTTCTGCCTATCCAGCGGACTAATCGGGAGCATTTCCAAAATTTTCTGAATTTTTTCAGAAATTTGTCAATTTTCCCGAGGGGGCATACCTTCACCTATTCTAATCTAGAGCATTACTAGGGCATATTTCTTATCGATTTTCTTTGACACAACGCCGAAATGGCATTGTATCAAAGAGGGGCAAATGTAGACACCGAAATTTGGTTTAGGCCTGCGACTTCCATATTCGTCATTATTTCTATTCTTCACGGTCATGATTAAATAATGTCAATTATTTAATTAATTCACCTTCTGTTAATTCTTCTATTAATTAAATAATCTTAATTATTTAATTAATTCACTTTTCTTTATTCTATCTGATTAATTAAATAAACACTTTCTATTTAATTATATTACTAATTAACCTTATCCTTCTTGTCAAATTAAATAAATTCTTATTTAATTTACTCTTTATCATATTTCAACTATAATTAAATAAATTCTTTATTTAATTATTCATTTAAATCCCTTCATCGCTTAATTAAACAAATATTATTTATTTAAGTATTCTCCCAAATGCTCAGTGTTAGATTAAATGATTATTTAATTCATTGGTATATTTAACACATTCTTCTATATTTTAGATAATTATGAGTTGTATCTAAGTATTCACTTTTACTCGACTCAACATCTATTTTAATCGCTCAGTTAACTCTTCCTTTGATGTCTGAGTGGCGTCTCGAGTAATCTCTTCAGCAAATCATTCAATCATCTAGTTCTAACTCATTTTCGTGCACATGCATATTAATTAAATATTCTTATTTAATTAATTAAATGTGTCAACGTGCGTTGAACAAGTCGTATAGTGATACTGTCTTTATGCACAAAGATATTTCTTATCTTTTCAAATGTTGAGCGAAGATTAAATCATTTATTTAATCTTTAATCCTATTGCCTAGTTGTCTCACTCTTTTCAATGGGAAGTTTTCAGGCCATGTCTAATCGCTTTAGATCTCAACCATCAGATTTGATCTTTCAATCTTGACTGTCGTTCCGATAAAGTAGTTTATCGTTATTCATCATTCTTCATTCCAATCTCTCTCAAAAACTCTCTCCCAAAATCTTATGACTTTTGAGAACACTTGTCTTGAATCTTCGATATTTTGCTAAATCATTATCTTAGGCTATACTTGCACGAATTTACTAAAAATCTAAGGGCAATTATACTACATAAGCGAAATGGAGAAGGGAAATCGAGATGAATCATGGAAATACGTTTGAAATTGGTGAGATTGTTTCAGTTTTAATTGTGTTCTGACTTTCCTATGTTCTCATGGCATTACGGACTCTACGATGGGAGGCCGGGTAGTTGAATCTCCTCCAAGGGAGATAGAAGCATAAATTATCCCATCACCTAGGCAGGAGGAAGAACATGTTGAAGAAGAAAAAAGTAGGGCCGACGAGGCTCCCGATGAACAGAAATAGGCTGAGGAGCAATTAGATCCTGCTATCCCTAAATGGCTTGACAAGGAAATAAAGAGAAAGCAGGTGGTAGTAGAGGATAGTCCACCTAATTAGGATGCACTGCTAGCCAAAATTGGAAGGGATAAAGGTAAGAAAAGGGCTAGAGTGATCTCAAGAGTTGAAAGGGATGAGGCACATAATAAGGTTATTCATGTTGCTACCCCTACTCCAGATAAATACATAGACGATGTGGTTGGAAGTGATTACAATATATAGACTTTCAATCTTGGGCCTATGTCAGTTGAGCAAGACATTGAGGATTATGAGGGCTCTAGCGTAGTCATGGTGAACAGATTGAGAAGGGAAGTAAAAACCAAGTAGGAACTTACGAGAGAGAATGAGAATCTCAAGAAATGCTTGGAGGAGTTAATGAGGCCACTACAGTCAATCAATCCCTTTTCCTCTACCTCCAATTCTCTACCTAAAGAGACTATATCTAAGCTAGAAAGGATGAAGGCTTCCACCCTTGCCACTGTGAATTGGTTGAAAGGAGTTCAAATTAAGGGTGATGAATCTATCAGGGAGATTTTATCAGTTAGTGAGGATGCTGTCATGACCACTGAATGGTTGAAATAGGTAATGGCACAGGATAAAGAGGACACCGACCTCATGCTACAGAAAACTAGGACCCTAATGGAGTACACCCCAGACAAGTTGGTCAGTGACGAGATTCTTCCTTCTTCTAGAGCTATCGAGCCATGGGAATGGTTTGAAACGTTGCAAATCCGGCAGAAGGTGTTGAGAAAAATTTACAAACAGAGAAAGCACATTGATGACACCCTAGCTGGCATCTATGATGGCTCCATTGCTTTTTTCAAAATTATGACAGGACGAAGGAAAATCATGCACAAGTATTTGAATTTTGAGCAGTTGAAAGAGTGGTGGCGTGATGTCTATGCACGACTTGATGGTGGGTCTATCTCTGAGCACCAACTAGATGATGCAGCCACCTACCTCATAGTTATTGATAAGCATGTGGTGCACAAAGCAGAATAGGATAGGTCGGTCAATCACTCAAGAGAGGAGATTGCGTCCATAGAGAGGTGACTTAGGGTTCTGCTAGTTCCACCTATTGTTGACTTGGATGTGGCATTCTTGAAGTTACATGACGAGTCAGATCAACATAAGGATGATGGGGAAAAGGGCTGACGATGGGCGGCGGTGCAATTTGTGCTTCCCCATTATCTTCCCACGCGACAATCGGGCTACATCACGGATCCAAGGCTGACCTCGATAGGACATGCATTTATTACCTATTTGACCCATTTCGTCGACCTTCTTGGCTAGGTGGTTGCGCAGAGTTATTGCTATGAGGCATTTTCTTGGCCGACATCTTTTCTGGAGTTTCTATATATTGGGAATTTGGCCTCTTTGTAAAGGGTTAGATAGTTTTTAGTCGAAGCTAGAGGAAAATAGTTAGAAGTTAGCCAGTTAGAGGTAGAGTAAATTAGCAAATAGTTTCTCTCAAGCAAATATTGTAATAGAAACCAGAGTTGTTGCTATAGGGATAATCTGAATATAAGTAATGTCATTGTGATTTGGTGCCATTTTGGTATTCTCTTGTTTTACATGGTTCTTGTTTTCATCTTTAAAATTGTTTTGAGTTGGTAAATATGTAGATAGATTTGATCTGATAATGTTTGTGATCTAATACTTAAATGTTGCAGCAACCCGTCAGTCCATACTTTTTGCAAGCAACTAACTGTTAGTTGCTTTGCAAAGTTAGCCTGGACTTGATATTCCTTGTGCTTAGTTCAATCATGAATGTTGTTCATTTCAACTACAATAGGATTATTTGAATGCATGTTCATGGTTTTAAAATCTTAAGAGCCTTAGAAGATTGCAATATTTTCTGTAAGGTAGCAGATTTATCTGGGTCAAGCAGAAATCAGTTTTGAAGGATTGGTCCATTTTGGGTATTGGTTGCTCTCATTGTTAATCTTAGGAGTAATTTAGATTTAGAAATCTCTTTGAAACCCTCACTCTTTTGTCATTTCTTTGTTAATCTAGCAAAATCATTTCAATAGTTTGCTTGTAGTAAGGTCCCATTGTGATTACCAACAATTTTACATTTATCACTGAGTTGTTTATGCATTGTCAAGACCTAACATGAGTACCTTGGGGTTATCTCTTGAGGCTTGCTAATAGAGATTTACCTTTTAAGAGAGATAGTATATTGCATCTTGTATGTGTTGTTGTTGTGCAAAAACAACGATCAACAGTGTTGGCACTAGAAGGAGAGCCCTGAGTAAGCAAGCTGGAACAATTTTTGAATGCCATCTCTCCTAAGAGATTCAGAAGAAGAACAAGATCCACTCTAGGAGGAAGAATTTCAAGAGTTACTAGACCCTACTAGGTCAAGAAGGAGCAATGGAAGAAGAGAATCATCATCATCCCATCTGCCCCCTTCATTTCCATCTTCCCCATATTCATCAAGTTCATCTGATTCTGAGGCCATTCCCAATCCGCAACCTCAACCGGTCATAAATCAGCCATTCCCACCCCCACCTCCACCAATGGCTTTCATAGCAACCAACCCGTCTCCACTAAACTTTGTTGTCTACAATGTTATGCCCAAAAACCCTAAACGCTTATGTTCAAAGTTCCATATCAATGACCCAAACAAATCTGCTGAAGAGAACATTAGAATCTTTCAGACTGGCCTCAAAGATAGAGGAATAAACCATGAGGATGTAGCATGTAGGTTATTTCCCTATTCACTAGGGGAAGATGCCTTTTATTGGTACAACCATTTACCTGCCGAGTCTATCCGACATTGGGTGGAGCTAGAAGCTACTTTTTTGCAAAAATTTTGAATACCCATTAGTTCTAATGAGCTCTACTGCCAGTTTACTAACATGAAAAGAGAGATCAATGAACCCATTGGCTCTTTTAACAATAGGTTTCATCATGCTTATACCAGATTACAACCCCCTTATGCCATTGATGAACCCACTGCCTTAGAAGTCTATTATGAAGGACTTGATAGTTTGATGGCTGCTTTCATGAAATGGAGTAATAATCCCCCTAGGAGTCTACTAGACGCATATGTGGAAGTTGTTAAGGTTAGCATAAATCTAAGGCAACATTTGTCTGGGCCTTTACCCTCATTAGGACCCATTGCTCATCCTGGACAAGTTCCAGCTATCAACCAAGCCCTTGCACACCATACTCCTATCATGAACCAGGTACCTCAGTTGCCTCTAGTCCCTCACCCAGGACCCCCTATGGGACAAATGTTATCTACGATGAGTTATCCCCAAAAAAATGTGAATCAACCCCTTCACACTCAACCTCAGACTAGTTATCCTTCCTACTTGCAAAACTCTAAAGTCTTGAACTAGTCACTAAATGCCAATGCTGCAGTGGGTTGTTCCCAGAATAATGTAAATCCACCTTCATACAGTAACCCTAACAAGGAAAGAATGGATGAATTGTTAGAAAAAATAAAGAAATTGAATATGGAGGTAACCTACTTAAGAAACCAGAACAGTCAGTTGCAAGCTGCCCACAGAAACATGCAGTCCAATCAGAACTTGGATAGAGGGCAACATCAAGATCAAGGATATTACAATGACAAAGGGTATAACAATGACAGAGGTTACAATAATGACAGAAGATAGAATTATGATAAGGGACAATCATCAGGTCAGAACTTTGATAGAGGTCAAGGTGGTGGACAAGGTTTTGAGAGAAGACAACAGTCAGGAAAGAATAGAGCTTGGAACACGGGTCCCAACAATGGGGGAGTCCCCACTCCATTGGATCAACCAATCAGTCAACCTGTCAATCAGTCTGTCAGTCAGCCAGTAAATCAAGAGAAGCCTCCTAGTGGTGTATACCTGGTGGAGGCTGCTTTGTTGGGGTGGTGTAGGCTTCACAAGACTAGTCAGCATTCAGAGTTGGATTGTCAAGCGTTCCAAATAGCTACTTCAATCTTTCAGTATGAAGTAGAAAACAATGCAAGCTACAAGGATATAGTACCTTCTATTCCTTATGATTCACTAGTGCTAGTGTTCAACCATGCTTCTTTTCTGCAAAGTAAGGATAATGTGCCTAAAGAAGAATTTGACCTGCTGAAGGACGAGGCAGACCAAGTATTCAATGGAGATGAAATGACAAAATTGTTTGATGAGAGTCAGATGAATGACAATGGCCCTAGAGATGAAAAAGAAGCTTGCATTGAAGAGGTGCAGACCTTCCAGAGACCTATCAGAAGGTACAATTTGAGAGAGTTGCCACAGAGGCACCCACAGGCTGGAGGCCCCTTTACTACTTGCATCCCACCAAATAACTTCAACACACCTCCAGACGCAAATGCTAGCAACAATCCAGCACTGCCTCAGGTGTCTAACCAGTATTTATCTCAAGGTCTAGTACAAGAGATGCCAAAAGGAATAAATGGTGATGCAGGAAAAGAAAAGATGGTGGAGTACCTGAAGGAGACCCCCTCTGACTTAAATGAAGAATAGTTGGCTCTAAATGTTGTTGAAGAACTCCAGAAATTAAAGGTAAATATATCTACATTTGAGCTATTAAGAGTCCCATCCATTAGGAATGCAGTCCTAGGTTCTTACGATGCAAATTTCATATCGCCAGATAGATTAATTAGCAAGAATATCCATAAGGTGTCTAATTCTCAGCCAATAGGAGGGCTAAATCAATCTCATGATCAAGCCCATATACCCCCTAGGGACATTAGAAAGGAAAGGGACAAATCTCAAGTCGTTCAAGTAGATACTCTGTTAATTCTATTTCAAGGGAAAATAGATACCCCTCCATTCCTAATTTATGTTCAATTATTTGGAAAAAATTTACATAATTGTCTAATGGATTCAAGTGCATCAACCAATGTTATGCCCCTCGGTGTCTATAGAGCGACGGGAATTACTCCTGCCGAGTCACAAAAGAAAGTCATAGTTAGACAGGACTGAAGTCAATGTGGTAGGAGAACTAAACATGATCCAGAAGTAGATGGCTTCTGATCCTAAGATTCAACAACTAATCAATATACAGGTAGCTGACATACCTGATGTTTATGGCCTGATCTTGGGAAGGGACTTCACTAGGGCCTTGAATGGATATGTTTCCACTGATCATTCCCATATGTGACTTCCCTGGAAGGGAGTGCCAAATCAGATCAAGATTGAAAGAGAACCCAGGATGAAATTGTTGAAAAACAAGGTGAAGAAAGCTTGCAATATGAACTTAAATGTGTGAATGCAAATCTGAAATATGTAGATTAACCTTAGCCTTAGTGTGAAGAAAGAATGAGAGAGAGAGAGATAGAACAATATAACACATGCAACAACTGATTTACGTGGAGAAACCCCGAAGGGAAAAAACTCCACCACCGAAAGAGAGGCAAGTATATTATTGATAATCTTCAATATTATATGCAGCAATAGACTTCTCTTAACATTCCTTGTAAATCCAGCAGCACCCTGTTACCCTGCAAAACTGAATTCTTAATAACACTAGCTCAAGGCCCCAATTTATAGAGATTTGTGAGGATGAAAACCACCATGGTTTCACCAAACAATAGGCAGCAATACCACCTAGAAAAACCCACGCCTCCCTCCTTGAAATGGTCAAAAATACCAAAAATAGCCTCTTACAGATGCTCTTACAGCTGTCATAAGGCATCTTTTATGCATGGGCACTAGGGTCTAAAAATAGCATATCTTCATGGAATTTGTCATACTGTCATAGCATCTTATGACAACTTGCATGCATGTCATAGATGCTCTTACAACACCCTATTTTGACCCACAACCTTATTTTAGAAGATTCCAAGGTGGGAGCCTATAGCTAATTTGTCCTTTTCCATGAGGATAAGCAGTAGCAGTAATGCACTGCATTTATATGTCTCTTTCACCTGTTGGTCAAACAGTTTCACCTCTATGGTAAATGTACAAAACACTTGAGGAGAATAATAAAATAAAGGATTTACAAGGTTGATGGACTAAATCCTAACATTCTCCACTTGACATCATACGTTAAAATTACACCCATAGAGATACAATTACATAGAATTAAAATCACGGTGATCAAGGTCCCATGGCCTTCACAAGAGAACTTTTCAGTGGTGACTGGCTTCATAAGAGAATCGTAACATTATCCAAAGTGTCAACTTTTTCAATCAAGAGACTTGTCCATTCTCAACCATTTCTCACACCAAGTGATACGGAACATCAACATGCTTAGTACAAGCATGATACATAGGATTTTTAATAATATATGGCACTCGACTACACATCGATCATACTATCACATGATCAAACCATATACCATTACCAGAGTCTACGTAACCAAAGCGCCTCCTTAGGCCAGTTTTATATACTGCTTGCTTGATGGTAGAAAAAAGCAAGCTGTAGGTTTCTTTACTCATCCAACTCCTGCTCCTCCAAACAAAGTAAACACATAGCCATAGTGGACCCGACTATCAAGTCACTTGTAATCTGCATCAACAAACCACATGTCCAATGACTTATCAACATTGTCACTACCATGATAAACCAAATAGTAATCAGAAGTGCCTTGCAAATATCTGAATACCCTTTTAGACAAAAGTCCAATGTTCTTTACAGGGTTAGACATAAACCTGCTTAGAACTCCCACTGCTTGGGCTATATCTAGTCTAGTACAAACCATTGCATACATTAAACTACCGACAGCACTAGCATAAGGAACTTTAGACATTTCATCAATATCATCATCCAATTTAGGACACATGTCTAAACTCAACTTAGTACCAATAGGAAATGGAATATTTACTTTGGTTTACATCCTGCATATTAAACCTTTGCAAAATAGTGTTAACATACTTGCTATAACTTAACCAAAGCTTTATGTGAATCCGATCCCTAATGATTTCCATCCCAAGAATATATTTAGCAGCCCCTAAATCTTTCATATCAAATGTGCAGAAAGCTGAGTTTTAAGTTCCCTAATCATTTGCCTTATTGTTACCAATGAACAACATATCATCCACATATAAGACAATAATCAGTATCTGATCATCAATAACTTTAAAGTAAACACAGTGATCCTCATCACTTCTAACAAAACCCTTTTAATGCAAATGCATCAAACTTCTGGTACCACATCCTAGGTGACTGTTTCAAACCATATAGAGACCTCTTTAACCTGCAAACCAAGTGTTCTTTTCCTTTCACAACAAAACCGTCAGGCTGTTGCATATAAATTTCTTCCTCTAGATCCCCATGCAAGAAAGCAATTTTAACATCCATTTGTTCTATTTCTAAATCATAAGTAGCAGCAATGGATAAAATGAATCTAAAGTTAACTTAGCAACAGGAGAGAATATTTCACCAAAATCAACTCTCCTCTGGGAGTAGCCCTTGGCACTAATCTGGCCTTGTACCATTCCAACTTTCCATCTGCACCAAACTTCTTTTTATATATCCACTTACAACCAATGGCCTTTCTTCCTTTGGGAAAACTAACAAGATCCCAGGTGTCACAGTTTTTCAAAGACATCATCTCATCATGCATGGCCTGCATCCAAGACTCACATTCTTCTGAAGAGAGAGCCTCCCTGAAAGATCTAGGTTCATCATCAGTACATAACAAAGCAAATTTACAATGAAAATCAGGTGGGCTATACCTGTCAACTGGATTTTTTGTCTTGTGGATCTTCTCAAAGGTGGAGTAAGAGGTTCCTCCTCATGTTCATCCTCATTGTTTTCAACTTCTTCTGTTACAACAGATTCGTCAGAACTCTCTTCTTCTTCTCCATCTTCTTGTCCATCTCTATGTTCTTCCACATGTGCATCTTATTGCTTAGTTTCAAAATGCACTATTTTTGACTTTTCCTTTGGTTGCACATCTTTAGAGTTAGCTCTAAATTCCCTAAAAATAACATCTCTAGAAAATATCATCTTTCGTGTTAGTGGATTCCAAAGTTTATAACCTTTAACATTTTCACCATAACCTACAAAGATGCATTTCTGAGATTTGGGATCCAATTTAGACCGCTTCTCTTGAGGCACATGAACAAAAGCCTCACAACCAAAGACCCTTAAATGTGAAACTGAAGGCTTTTTACCCAACCACATTTCATTAGGAGTTTTATCAACAAGAGCTTTACAAGGAGATCTATTAATTAAATAACAAGCAGTACCAACAGCCTCTACCCAAAAGCATTTTCTAACTTAGCACTACTTAACATGCTCCTAGCTCTTTCCATTAATGTACGGTTCATTCTTTTTGCTACCCCATTTTGTTGGGGTGTGTAAGGTGTAGTCTTTTGCCTAACAATTCTTGCATGTTTGCAAAACTCATCAAATTCCTTAGAACAATATTCACCCCCATTGTCAGATCTCAATACTTTTATCTTATAATCTATTTGCTTTTCAACCAATGCCTTAAATTCCTTAAATTTGGTGAAAACTTCAGATTTTGAATGCATAAAATAAATCCAAGTATATCTTGAGTAATCATCAATGAAGGAAACATAATAACGAGATCTACCCAAAGAATCTGTATCCACTGGACCACACACATCCGAATGAATAAGTTCTAACAATCCATTAGCTTTATTAGTTCCTTTAGGAAATGATGACCTGTTTTGTTTACCAAACACACAATCCTCACAAGAAATCATTTTTACCAATAGAATAATCAGAAATACCGTCTACTAGTTTTCTTATCAAGTATGGTCCTAAGACCTTTTCACCAATGTGACCCAATCTATGGTGCCACAACATACATGCATTTCAGCGCTAGTTACAAAAGAGGAGTTACAAAAAGTAGAGGCATGTAGCATAAATAAATTCCCTGTCTGAGATCCTTTAGCCAACCACCAAACTTCCCCTTACCATCCTGCAACCAGACTTGTCAAATGTCACATGCATCCTAGAATCATTCAACTTGGAAACTGAAATTAAACTTTTTGTAAGTCCTGGAATATGTAAAACATCATCAAGGGTTTTAACCCTCCCATCACTGAAACACAACTTTACCTTTCCTTTACCAATAACCTTTTGTGAGCTATTATCACCCATGAAGACCTCTCCTCCATCATATTCTTTGTATGTAGAAAACCACTCCTTATGAGGAGTCATATGGAAGGAAGCACCTGAATCAATAAGCCAAGCATCATTACAAACTGTGTTAGCTGAAATAATCAAAGCATCAGAATCACCGTTATCAGAGGACTTTTCCATGGAGGAATCTGCATTCTTTTTCTTGTTTCTACATTCCTTCTTCACATGTCCCCGTTTACCACAGTTCCAACACTTCACTCTGCTCTTTCCAGGGGTCTTAGATCGTCCTTTAGACTTATCCTTCTTCTTATCCCCTTTAGGCTCTTTCTCCTTGGGCCTACCTCGCACATGCAAGGCATCTTGGGAGCCACTGCGCATGGTCTTTCTCCTCATCTCCTCTGAAAGAAGTATGGGAATAATAGTATCCAACTTAGGTTCTGCACCACCACTTGTTATAGCAATAACTAAATTTTCCCAAGATTTTGGCAAAGAGCAAATCAATAAAATGCATTTATCCTCATCTTCTATTTTAACATCAATAGATGCAAGCTGACTTATAATCAAATTAAAAGCATTCAAATGTTTAGCAATAGATTCACCATCCTTCATCTTTAATGAATACAAACATCTTTTGAGATACAACTTGTTAGACAAACTCTTAGTTTGGTAGATTTCACCTATCTTCCTCCAAAGCTTGTATGTTGTGTCTTCTGAAGAGACATTCAGGAGGACAGAATCTATGAGACACAACCGAATAGTCCCTCGAGCCTTCTTGTCTAACTTATTCCAATCTTCATCTGACAAGGTTGAAGTAGATGGCTTCTTTTCAACTGAAACTGGTAACCACTGATCTCTTTCCTCAAGAAGGTCCTCCACTTTCAACTTCCACATCTTGTAACCAGTTCCATTGAACTTCTTAATATCTAGGAGAGGTGGAGGCCATGGTATGCAATCTTTCACAAATCTGCAAAACCCACAACACAAAGCTCCCCTGCTGACAAAAACCTTCTAACACTCTAAAGGCGTCCTTCCTTATGAGAACCATTAGCTCGATGCAAATGTTGAAAAACAAGGTGAAAGCTTGCAATATGAACTTAAATGTGTGAATACAAATCTAAATATGTAGATTAACCTTAGCCTTGAGTGTGAAGAAAGAATGAGAGAGAGATAGAACAATATAACACATGCAACAACCGATTTCGTGGAGAAACCAGAAGGAAAAATCCACTCACCGAAAGGAGAGGCAAGTATATTACTGATAATCTTCAATATTACATGCAGCATAGACTTCTCTTATCATTCCCTGTAAATCCAGCAGCACCCTGTTACCCTGCAAAACTAAATTCTTAATAACACTAGCTCAAGGCCCCAATTTATAGAGATTTGTGAGGATGAAAACCACCATGGTTTCACCAAACAATAGGCAGCAATACCACCTAGAAAAACCCATGCCTCCCTCCTTGAAATGGTCAAAAATACCAAAAATAACCTCTTACAGATGCTCTTACAGCTATCATAAGGCGTCTTTTATGCATGGGCGCTTGGGGTCTAAAAATAGCATATCTATCATAGGGAATCTGTCATACTGTCATAGCATCTTATGACAACTTGCATGCATGTCATAGATGCTCTTACAACACCCTATTTTGACCCACAACCTTATTTTAGAAGATTCCAAGGTGGGACACCTAGCTAATTTGTCCTTTTCCATAAGGATAAACGGTAACGGTAACACTGCATTTACAGTCTCTTTCACCACTGTTGGTCAAACAGTTTCACCTCTTATGGGTAAATGTACAAAACACTTTAGGAGAATAATAAAATAAAGGATTTCCAAGGTTGATGACACCTAAATCCTAATAGAAATATATGATCATAGAATATCACAAGACCTCAACAGAAATGCTGGTGTCAGAAGTATGGGAAACTACATGCTTACTGCTCCTCTTGAGGAGCCAAATGTGGAGGAGGTTCTTATGTTCCACACGACGTCTGTTGACCTTACGGCAGAGCCTAGTGATATTGAAGCCCTAAGGGGACCAATTAAAGATAGTGGTGAACCAGCTAAAAGTAATGATGATCTAGAAGATCATTAGCTGGCATTGTTAGATAGTTTTCAAGAGTTCCTTCAAAAGTGTATTGAAGGCCAGATTCAGTTAGGAAAAAGAATGAGCTTTGGAGAGTTACTCTTGCCTAATTGGTGTAGAGTACATAATGCTTCACATTCATAATTAGATTGTTGCTTGTGCCAAGCTGCAATGGAACAAATACAGAGGCATACTAACCCTGATCCTACAGCCAGAATCGATAACATGAGTGTCACAGAAGATCCTAAAGGAAATGGAATGATTCCTTCTAAAAGACCACCCACCAGTAATAGTGCAAGTAATGCAGAGAGAGACCCTATAGTCATTGGATGTTGGACAAGGAGCTGGAGCAAGATTTGAGCTAATTAGCCCAAAAGGTAAGACATTTTTCACTACTCATAGACTTCAGTTCCATTGTACCAATAATGTAGCAGAATATGAAGCCTTAGTTCATGGATTGTTGATGGCCTTGAGGTAGAAGGTTAAGATCTTGCAAGTGTATGGAGATTCCAAACTAGTAGTTAAGCAAGTTAGGAGGCAATATTCCTGTCATGACAGGAGGATGACTAACTACAGACATAGGGTATGGGACCTTATTAAAGGATTTGATGCCTTCAATATTTAGCTAATTCCACAAAGTAAGAATCAGACAACTGATTCCTTGGCCCAGGCAGCCAGTACTCTGCAACCTCTATCTCTATCAGGATTAAAGAAGTTTACAGTGGAACTGACTCCAATACCCTGAGTACCAGACAATGTCACCAGCTTCCAGGTGTTTGAGGATGATAAACATATTCTGGACTTTATCACAAACACAAATGTTTTTGCTTCCCAAATCATTGATGAAATCGAGCCCCAAGAGGTGGAAATAGACTTAGAAGGGGTAATCAATTTGAAGACCAACACTATCACCAAAGGAATGGTGCAATTAGAAAAGATTTTTGATCTGGACAAAATCAGAGACCAGGATCAAGATGCTAGAAAAGAGTCCATTAGTGGAAAGTGTGACAGGTACAATGTGGGATCCCAAGAGGATTAAAAAAATGTTCTTATTGGCAAAGTGTGCACCCTAGAAGAAAGACAGGGAATCATTGATGCATTGCACAAATATCCAGATGTGATAGCCTAGAGTTATGAGGACTTGAAAACTTATGACACATCAGTCATAACTCATATTATCCCTCTCAATCCGGGAGTAAAACCTTTTAGATAGAGGCAGAGGCCTGTTAATGCTCTGCTGAAACCTGTAATACAAAGAGAAGTGCAGAAGTTGTTGTCTGCAAGAATCATATTTTCAGTCAGACACTCCACTTGGGTAGCAAACCTGGTTCCTGTATGGAAGAAAAATGGCTTAAATCAAACTGTGTGTGGATTTCAGGAACCTGAACAGGGTGTTAGAAAAGGATAATTATCCAATACCCTCACTAGATGAAGTACTCCAGATTGTCAACGGATCTCAAATGATGTCTTTCTTGGATGGATATTCGGGATACAACCAGGTTATGGTGCAATACAAGGATAGACACAAGACTGCTTTCACCACTAAGTGGGGCACTTTTGTATATAGAAGAATGCCTTTCAGCCTGATTAATGCTAGAGCTACGTTCCAGAGAGCAATGGACATAGCCTTCAAGGACATAATTGGGAAGTGTATAATCATTTACATGGATGACCTTACTGTCTTCTCCAAGAAGAGAGGTGACCATATCTCAGACCTGTGCAAAGTTTTCTAGAAATGTAGAGAGTTTGGCATATCCTTCAACCCAAAGAAATGCATCTTTGGGGTTACAAAAGGTAAGTTATTAGGGCATATTATCTCTGAGAAGGGGATTGCAATTGATCCAGAACGCATAGAAGCTATTCTCAAAATCCCACCACCTGCTAGTAAAAAAGAAATGAAGTCGTTCTTTGGCAAAATCAATTTTGTCAAGAAGTTCGTCACTGGATTTGCAGAGATAGTCAAGCCCCTGAATGCGATGCTAAAACAAGAGGCCAAGGTGGAATGGAATGTAGAGGCAAAAGAAGCATTTGCTAAAATAAAGAGAGCCATTTCTAAAGCTCTGATTTTAGTAAGTCCTTATTATGCCAAACCATTCTACATATACTCATTTGCTTCTGACCACTCTTGTGTTGTTATATTAACTCAGCAATCTAACCAAGGCAACGAACACCCTATAGCATTTATGAGCATGCCCTTGAAGGATGTAGAATTAAAATACCCAAATGTGGAAAAATGGGCTTATGCCTTAGTCAGGGCAGTTAATAAATTCAGACATTATGTCCTCAGGAACAAGATCTTTGCTATAGTTCCTGATCCTGTAGTCAAGATGTTATTGATACAGAATGAACTGGGAGAACGAAGAGCCAAGTGGGTAACTATGCTACAAGAATATGATATAGAGATTCAACCCATGAAGCTGGTAAGAGGGTAGGGGCTCACGAAGATGATGGTAGAAATCAGCCCTGATCTTACAACCCACACTTATACTTTGGAGGATGTTTCTCCAGGAGAATGGTATGATGATGTTGTTTATTATCTCCTAACTCAGATATGCCCTGACCATCTTAATTCAATACAAAGAAGGGAATTGCGCTTAAAGAGTGATAGTTTCATGCTAAAATGAGCTATTTTATACAAGAAAAATCATGAGGGAGTGTACCTAAGGTACCTAGGAAAGGCATAATCTATAAGAGTGATGCTAGAATTCCATGACAGATACATCACAGGACATGGATCAACACCATCTACAGCAAACCAGATTCTCAGAGCTAGTTACTACTCACCCACATTGTTCAAAGACACCCACATTCATGTCAGGACCTGTCATGTGTGCCAAACTGCCACTACCAGAGAGAAGTATGCAGCTCTCCCACTTCGGCCAGTTTTTGAGGTAAAACCTTTCACACAATGGGGAATGGACTTCATTGGCCCCATCAATCCACCCTCCTCTACTGGGCATAGGTATATTCTCACCATCTCTGATTATTTTACACGATGGATAGAAGCTCTTGCATGCAAGCAGTGCACTTCTGAGGTAGTAATTAATTTTCTTGAATCTGGTATTCTTAATCATTTTGGATGCCCCATGTCTTTGGTATGTGATAATGGTTCCGCATTTTCATCATTGAAGTTTTCTAATTGGGCTTTTGGTAATGGGATCATTATAAAATTTGCGTCCAATTACAACCCCCAAGGTAATGGATTGGCCGAATCATCCAACAAAAATCTCCTAACTGTCATCTGCAAATTGTTAGAACGTAATCTAAAGGATTGGCATACCCAACTCAGATTTTCTCTTTGGACAGATCGTACAAGACACAAAGCTTCCATAGGGATGTCACCCTACCATCTAGTTTAAGGCCTAGAACCTGTGTTTCCCATACAATTGAGAATCCCTACCATTCAATTTATTAATGAATATTATGATGAGGGAGACAGACGCAAGGAAAGATTTGCCAAACTATTGCACCTTGAAGAAAAGAGAGACAAAGCCCTAGACAATTTTGCTAAGCATCAAAGGGTTGTCAAGAGATGGTTTGATAAAAGAGCCAAGGTTAAGGCATTTAGGATCTCTGACTTGGTTCTTTCTTAGGATAAAGCCCATGACCATAAGGGAGAGCATGGAAAATTTGATAAACTTTGGTTTGGACCTTACCAGATCTTGGAGATCCTGGGAGATAATGCCTTCCATTTGAAAACTCTCACTGGAGAGGATATCCCACTGCCTGTCAATGGGCAATATTTGAAGCATTATTTCTAGTCTTGAGTTATTTCAGCTCTTGTCCTATATATAGTTAGATTAGGGTTTCCCTTCCTTTTGTTTGCTGTTGGTTTGTTTGCTTTTGCTCTGCATTTGTTTTGAGGGTTTTCTCTGTTTTCGCCTAGGTGTGTTGCACCTGCATGGCGAATCTACCTTCTCTAGAATTATTCTAAGTATTTCGTTGGTGAGCTTTAGTCTTGCATCTTGAAAGGACGGTTGAGGTCTTTGCTATTGCTAACAGTCTTAATGTCGGATTTATAGAAGGTTGAATCACTGGTGTGGATTTGAACTTGAAGCACTCTAAAAATCTTATATCCATCATATATCTTAAGAATCTTGCTATCGCTATAGGAATCCTGTGAAGTCTTGTCATGTGAAAAATCCTATTTTTGCTTTAGTGCCACTATGGTTCTTGGCCTTGAATGTGAACTTCGCTGTTCATAGGTTGAAATGAAAGAGACATACGTTGAATATCAAAAGAGAAAGAAAAAAATGAAGTGTTGAATATCAAAAGAATAAATTCAACTCATCAGGGGTACCTGAATATCTCTACCGGGGCTATGGATGCCTAACTGGCAGTAGAGCTATGTTCAGGAGAATCACAACGATAACCTCATCGGGGCTATAGACGCCTGACTATCAGCGAGGCTCTATCCAGGTTGCTTTTGAAGTTAGAATCCTTATGTAGCCTGACTTGACTAAACTCGGTTTCTGTAGTAACTTAAGGAGGGAATGAACTCATGTGCACACACTTGAATTTTTAGTTTATGCAAGGTTTGGTCCTTCCTTTGGTTCTAATTCTTTAAATCTTGCATTTTGACTTGTTTGTTTGATAGTGAGATTGAAACTAGAGATTCTGGGTTCTAGATTCATGTTTGTCATCAAATGCTCTGGAGCATTTCCCCAGTGGAAGTCGCCATTTGTTGTGCATTTTTTCTCACACACGCCCCACTGAAAGCAGGGACCCTCTTTCGCTTCATTTTTTGGTTTTCTGGCCCTTTTTTGAGATTTTCGTCTTACTTGGGCACGGTGCTTGAATGTTTATTTTTATTGCCTAAGTGTTTCCCCAAGTCATTCATTGAAAATCATGAGTTCTGATTGAATTTCAGACTTTTGTCCTAATCCGAGATTTTCCACCTTGGTCGGATTTTCCCGGATCCTACTTGGACTCCAGTTTTGTCACTGTGGCTCAAAAATGTTGGTTATTCGCGGATTTCCGTGTGGGCCAGACTTTCCTGGATTCTTCCCTGATGTCGTTTACCCGAGTTTCTCTAGTTGTCTTGTCTATGGCATTAATGGCTTCGTATGCGCTTTGAAGGCTAGATCCTACTTGATTTCTGAGGTCTTTTGCACCTTTATGTTCACTATTTGCCATCGTTTGAGCTAGTGTGTGCTTTCTTGTGATTGATTGACTTCATTTTTTAAACCGTTTAGGCTTGCTTTGTTTGATTTGGTGGTGGTCTCTGGTGCGTCCTTGCCTATGTTTGTTGTGGGCATCGTTGAACTTCACGTTTGTGGCTTCTACGACCAATTCCCGCTTCATGATGGTATGTGCATGAGTGCTTTGCTTTCATTTGATTTATGAATGGCATGATTGGGGCTTATTGGCTTTTGTTTCCTGAGTGTTTTGTGCTTGGGTTATTCAGTGTTGCATCCTTGTTGTCTCCCTGGTGAGATTTGAATTCACATGTTCATCATCATTCTGATGAGTCTTGCCTAAGAGTAATCCATAAACCCTAGCGGTAACTTAGCTATTGAAATAACTAATTTTTGGCCTGTGTGCTAATGACAGGTGAATAGGTTTAGACCTAGGGAAAGGCCATGTTTGAAGATTTCATCTTAAGATTGAATAAGAATACCAGGGAATTTATAAGGAACCCACCCCTAGCTTTCCCTATACTAATCTTGTCGAAATCCATTGTTAATTCAGTGTCTAGGTGGAATCATGTCTTGGTGTCACGGTCCAAGACTCTCTGTCCTTTCTGAGCTCTCTTCTCTATGACCTTTCATCTTCGATGAGACCATATGTTGATCACCTTGGGGTTTGCTGAAGCAGTCTTCATTCATTCTGTCTTGTTGCCGTGACATTATCATATTATACTGATGAGATCTTGTAACCTTAGTTGGCGGGACCTTTACCTTCGCCAAGACCTCACCCCGTGAGGAGATCTCTCATTGACATACTTGTTCATGTTTTCCTTCGGCAAGACACACCCCGGGTTGCCAAGATGTCATGACAAGGTCTGGCAGCTCTACCGATATTCACTTTTTGCGAGGACATCTATCCTTTGGCGAGACCTCCCGCCGAGCATGTTCACTCTCCCCGTGTTGTTTTCTCTCCAAGTCACTGTAACCCTTTGAGTTCGGGGAGACCTCATGCCAATCACCCTACGTTTCGCTGAAGTCTTCTTGTCGGCAAGATAAACTAGGTCGCTGAGATGTCATAGTGACTCCCAAAGGCCTTGTCGATCCCTATTTCGTCCTTGTAACTTTCGCCTTTGGCGAGACCTTTTACCGAGTACCGTGGCCTTTGCCGAAGTTTGTCTTTTGGCAAAGCATTACCATTTCACTGAGACCTCCCACCTAAAGCTTGAAGTCATACCGAGGTGTTTGCTTGGGCTCGCCGTTCGGTGAGACATGTAATCTTCGCTAAGACCTTACCCCGATCACCCCTGGCTCATCCCGATTTGAATGTTATGTCCCTTTTCACTGGGACCTCACACCAAAGCTATCGTATTTTGGCGAGACCCACTTTTTGATACTCTTTTGGCATAACATTTTCCTTTCACTGAGACTTCTCTGCGAGACTCCAACCTTTGCCGAAGCCTTCACTATGAAGTCTCCTTTGGTCCAGAAATTTTCCCTACCCGTGGATGTCAGTCAGGGCCGGATTTCTTGGAAATCTGGTGTTCCACTATTTTTCCTAACAATCCTTCTGGCTTGATTTCCATGGAAATCCATCCCTCATGAATTTTTTTGAAATTTGGTGAAATACAAAAGAATATTGAATAACGTGACCTGTTGGTGATTTTTTTTAGTGCATTTGTTGGTTTATTCATGCTGTATTTGGATCTCTCAAGTGGTCTACTGATGAAAAGTGATCAAATTTAAGGATTAAGTAGGTGTTTCTTGGATACTCCATTGGAATTTGAGCATACTATAATTTTTCAAAATTCCTCTCTGGCCCAGATTCCGCGGGTGGCCTTGAAACCTAAAATTTGTTGTAGATGTTTTATAGGAATTTTAATAACACCTTGCTTATTTGGGATGCATTCTAACAGTGTTTTGATGGATTGACCTTGCTTTCCTGGGATTCTTACTGTGTTTTCATGTTGAATGTAGGCTGAATCAAGCAAGGCTGGAGCTGGGTCCTCATTATCTGATGTAGAAAGAATCAAGTTGGACATTAAGAGCAAGGTCCCAGAGAGTAGGATCACTTATGTCTAGTCAGAAATTATTGATACCAATGTTGGCCTCTAGAACTATGAGGAATTTAAAGCAAGGACGTCAGCTGAGAATCCTCCTTTGGTGACTAGGAGAATGAGGGAGTGAGGCTGTCCCATGTGGCTGGTTTCCCCTCAATGGTGCAATGCTCACGAGTTGGTCCTTGAGTGTGCATATCACCAGAATGCTTCAGGAAGCAAAACATGTCAGAATTTCAGATCTAGCCAAAGAACTCATCAAGAAATATGGAGCTTCGTTTATTCAATTTCCAACCCTCTCTTACATTCTGATTGATGGCTGCCAAAGGGCCCCATATATACTTCCAAGGTACCCCACTAACCACATTATATTACTGTAATTAACAAGGTAGATTTGTGATTTTGATACAATTGTCAAGAAGGATAAGCATAAGACTGGATTTGGTGGAGAGTTCCCATTGAGGATTGGCACTAGGGAGGTATGCCCTTCTATCAGTTCTACCCAAGCCTGATAGGAAGAATTGAGTACTCTTGGCCTGTCTCTCAACACTCCCAAAGATCCATATTTGATATCACAGGGGAGGCTCAAAAGAGAGCCAGTAGGGAATATTTCCATAAGGTGGACTTAGAAGACTATTGGGCCAACTGCAGTGATGAGTATGATGTTCGAAAGAAGAAATTATCTTGACTTTCGGTTGATGCAGTCCAATTGTACAATGTGAGGGCAGTCCATGATCAGTTGGAGGATGATGGGAACTTGATCCAAGATCATGCCTATGAAGCGGTGAAGGATAGGTCGATCAATGATGTGGATTGGCTAGAAGAGGAGAAAGCAGATTTGAAACAACTGATGGATCCAATTCTCAAGTTTACCAAGATGTGGCTCAAACACACTTTGTGGGAGTTGGAGAATAAAGGTGTGCAATGCACATACAACCTGATGGGAGATTTCGATCCCCATTCTACTTCTGAGGAATCTACTGAACAATACCCTAAGGCCAAAGGCAAGTTGGACTCTCCTCTTAAAGTTAAATCTAAAGGTGTTCAAGAAGAACATGCCCTAGTAACAAAAAAATAGAGAAGGCCAAAGGCCAAGAAAAGGATGAGGACTAAGAAGTCCGAGCAGAGTCCTGAGGTCGATGCTTCTGTGCCTAAAAGGAAAACAATTGTAAAATTGTCAGAGAGGGCTGGCTCCAAGGATGTAGAGGAGGTAGTTGCCCTACCAATAATAGATGTTGAGAGCTTAGAGGAGAAGGCCAAAGTGTATGCAAGGAAGACTAGGACTCCTCCTAAGGACGGTGTGCCTAGAGTAGGTTCCCCTCCGGTTGTCTCCCATGGGGTGCACATTGGAGATGTTCCTTCCACTCATGAAATTCAAAGTGAACTGGGTGAAGAAGAAAATCTTGAGATTCATCCAGATACTAAAGGTGAATAATTCCATGCAGGAGATCTCCACAGTGTAGAAGCTGAGATTGAAAAGATAATGCAATCCCTTGTGATTGCACATGCAGACTCTCTGATCGGAACTGAGGCAGTTGAATCTCCTCCAAGGGAGATAGAAGCATAAATGATCCCATCACCTAGGTAGGAGGAAGAACATGTTGAAGAAGAAAAAATTAGGGCTGACGAGGCTCCTAACGAATAGAAATAGGCTGAGGAGCAATTAGATCTTGCTATCCCTGAATGATTTGAAAAGGAAATAAAGAGAAAGCAAGTGGTAGTAGAGGATAGTCCACCTAATTAGGATGCCCTGCTAGCCAAAATTGGAAGGGATAAAGGTAAGAAAAGGGCTAGAGTGATGTCAAGAGTTGAAAGGGATGAGGCACATAATAAGGTTATTCATGTTGCTACCCCTACTCCAGATAAATACAAAGATGATGTGGCTAGAAGTGATTATAATATACAGACTTTCAATCTTGGGCCTACATCGATTGAGTAGGACATTGAGGATTATGAAGGCTCCAGTGCAGTCATGGTGAACAGATTGAGAAGGGAGGTAAAAACCAAGTAGGAGCTTATGAGAGAGAATGAGAATCTCAAGAAATGCTTGGAGGAGTTAGTGAGGCCATTGCAGTCAATCAATCCCTTTTCCTCTGCATCCAATCCTCTGCCTGAAGAGACTATATCTGAGCTAGAAAGGATGAAGGCTTCCACCCTTGCCACTATGAATTGGTTGAAAGGAGTTCAAATTAAGGGTGATGAAGCTATCAGGGAGATTTTATCAGTCGGTAAGGATGCTATCATGACCACTGAATCGTTGAAACAAGTAATGGCATAGGATAAAGAGGAAACCAACCTCATGCTACAGAAAACTAGGACCCTTATGGAGTACACCTGGGACAAGTTGGTCAGCGACGAGATTCTTCCTTCTTCCAGAGCTTCCGAGCCATGGGAATGGTTTGAAACATTGAAAATCCAGTAGAAGCTGTTGAGAAAAATTTACAAACAGAGAAAGCACATTGATGACACCCTAGCTGGTGTCTATGATGGCTCCATTGCTTTTTTTGAACTTATGACAAGATGAAGGAAAATCTCTCCTAGGTATTTGAATTTTGAGCAGTTGAAAGAGTGGTGGCATGATGTTTATGCACCACTTGATGATGGGTCTTTCTCTAAGCACCGACTAGATGATGCAGCCACCTACCTCGCAGTTATTGATAAGCATGTGGTGCACAAAGTAGATTGGGATAGGTCGGTCAAACACTCAAGAGAGGAGATTGTGTCCATAGAGAGGTGACTTAGGGTTCTGTGAGTTCCACCTATGGCTGACATGGATGCATAATTCTTGAAGCTACACGATGAGTCAGATCAGCATAAGGATGATGGGGAAAAGGGCTGACGATGGGCAGCGGCGCGATTTGTACTTCCCCATTTCTTCCCATGTGACGACTGGGCTACATAATGGATCTAGGGCTGACCTCGACGGGATGCACATTTATTGCCTATTTGACCCATTTCGTCGACCTTCTTGGCTGGGTGGTTGCGTAGAGTTATTGCTGCAAGGCCTTTGCTTGGCCGACGGGTTTTCTGGAGTTTCTATATATTAGGCATTTGGCCTCTTTGTAAAGGGTTAGATAGTTTTTAGTCGAAGCTAGAGGAAAATAGTTAGAAGTTAGCCAGTTAGAGGTAGAGTAAATTAGCGAATAGTTGCTCTCAAGCAAATATTGTAATAGAAAACTAGAGTTGTTGCTACAGGGATAATCTGAATATAAATAATGTCATTATGATTTGGTGCCATTTTGGTATTCTCTTGTCCTGCATGGTTCTTGTTTTCATCTTTAAAATTGCTTTGAGTTGGTAAATATCTAGATAGATTCGATCTGATAATATTTTTGATCCAATACTTAAATGTTGCAGCAACCCTTCAGTCCATACTTTTCGCAACCAGCTGATTGTTAGTTGCTTTCCAAAGTTAGCCTGGACTTGATATTCCTTGTGCTTAGTTCAATCGTGAATGTTGTTCATTTCAACTGAAATAGGGTTATTTGAATGCATGTTCATGGTTTGAAAATTTTAACAGCCTTAGAAGATTGCACTATTTTTTGTAAGGTAGCAGATTTGTCTGGGTCAAGTAGAAATTAGTTTTGAAGGATTGGTCCATTTTGGGTATTGGTTGCTCTCATTGTTAATCTTATGAGTAATTTAGATCTAGAAATCTCTTTGAAACCCTCACTCTTTTGCCATTTCTTTGTTAATCTAGCAAAATCGATTCAATAGTTTGCTTGTAGTAAGGTCCCATTGTGATTACCAACAATTTCACATTTATCACTGAGTTGTTTATGCATTGTCAAGACCTGACATGAATACCTTGGGGTTATCTCTTGAGGCTTGCTAATAGAGATTTACCTTTTAAGAGAGATAGGATATTGCATCTTGTCTGTGTTATTGTTGTTGTGCAGAAACAACGATCAATAATACATTGCTATTTTCTTATGTCTTTCCATAATTAAATAAATTCCTAAATTTATTTAACTATTATTTGTCTACTATTTCCTCCTAATTATTTAAATAAATAAACTTTATTTATTTAAATATGTCATTAATTCCTTATGTCTTCTTATAATTAAATAAATTCCTATGATTTATTTAATTATTGTCCACCTTGTCCATTTCCTCCATAATTAAATAATTGGCATTAATTATTTAATTATCTTGTTGACCTTCCTCTAAATTTAAATAATGTCATTTATTTAAATTCCCCACTTTCCATAAATAAGTTGAAATAATTATTTATTGTCACATGACCCCACCACTTTTGAATTAAATTAATTTTTAATTTAAAAGGTCAACATCACCTCTTGAATCAAATAATTTTAAATTCTTATTTGATTCTCCAGCAACTTCATTTTCCATGCCCAATATCCCCTTGCCACATGCATTCTTGAGATTTGATTTGATTTTTCTAAAATCAAATCTCACCCCTCCATTTCAAATTTTAACCTAATTCTACCCTAACCCTAATTATTGGTTGTCACATGCAATTTCAGCCTTCGATCTTAGGGCATCTCTCAAATTTCAATCCTGGCCATTCATCCAAAATTGATTTTTTATAAGAGGAAATGTCAACCTCATGTGGGGACTTTTATCATCTCCTGAATTCATCACTTCATCATCTCACACATCAGGCTTCAAACTTTAGGCTTGCAAAATTCTTCATGCTTGTAGAATTTTGAGTACACTTGCATTTTGAGTCAAATCCTTCAATATTTGCTTGAGTCTTGTCATAGGTCATAGTTACTCACACAAAAATCTGAGGGAAAACATCATTTTATAGAAAATGGAGAAGGGCAATGAAGTTCAATCATGGAGGGCATGAAGGTTGTTTGGTGAAATTATCCCTTTCTTGTATGCATTTTTACTCCTTTATGCTTCATTGTTTAGCTAGGGTTTTGATTATGCATTTGATTTAATGCTAACCTAAATTTTTTCCTTAGTTACATTGGTGAACCCGACAACTGATTTTCAACTCAATATTTTGATAAATTTTGAGGAATTTTGGAGTTGGATCCTTTTTGTTGTAGGTTTTGCATCATTTTGGGGACAAAATCCTAGTTTTAAAATATTTTACCATATCTCTCAAACAGCTATAGATATTTTCACAAATCATTTTCTACAAGTTGGGGACAATATCAAGAGCTTCCAGTCTAAAAATTGGATTTTTTGGAGCTGTTTTTAATTTTTTATAATTTTTTTATTATTTTCATGAAAAATCAATTTTGAGAGCAAATTAGAGAAATTTTTGGATTTCTTTATATTTATGGAAATATCTCTGAATTCTAGTAGGGGTCTATTCTTTATATTTTTAATTTGGATGGAAAATAATTAGACCAAAAACACATCTTTGAAAATTAGGGTTTTACAAATATTTAATTATATCTCATGAATGGTTGTAGATCTTTTCACAAAATGTTTCCTACAGATTTGGGATGATGTCAAACGCTTTCAGTCCAAAAATCATTATTTTTTGGGCCTGTTTTGTATTTTTTTATAATTTTTTAATGATTTTTCATAAAAAATAATGTTGGGTGCAAAACAACAATTTTTTTGGATTTCTTTACATTTTTGGAAAGCTCTAGAAATTTTCGTAAGGGTCTATTCTCTGTGTTTTTTATTTTTTATTCAATCCAAAAATCAGATTTGTCTTGACTAGCTAACCCTCCAATATTAGTGATCAATTATCTTGTTAGGGTTTGGGCTTTGTTGCTGGTTTTGTGAATGTCTAGAAAAAATAAATACTTAAAAGGATAAACTGGATCAAGTGGACAAAACTTTGAAGCTAAAGAAAGTCTAGATGCACACATTTCATCTTTCATCTCTTAATCATTGCTTGTCAACACATTTCAATTTGGGGCTTAAAAAGAACAACTTGTTTGATCACACATTTGGATTTTGGGCTATTAAAATCAATCTTGTTTGTTGTCATATCATTGAAATTTGGTTAAAAAGAACCATTTTCTTCCATCACAAATTTTGGCTTTGGGTTAAAAAGAATAGGTGCTTCCATTGTTTGCTTACACACATTTCATTTCTAAAGGGAAATTAACAACTACGAGTGTGAATCAAGTGTGTGTATCCTCCAAAACACCTCACTTGGTTTGCTTTTGTCATAGCCTTCTTAGGAGGCCTGCTTGGAGTGCACACCCCTCTAAGTGATGACCTCAATCGATGTGTGAATCTAAAGACACACTTCTTTGGGAGTTGAAATCTTTTCACTCTTGGCTAAGCCTTGAAGAAATTTATACCTTTGGGAAGTGAAGGTGAAGGGTGGGTTACCCCTTTCTCCCAGCTATGTGGCAGGGTTTTTCTTTCAATTGCTTTGTCAACCTTGTGCAAACTAGCTTGAGACCTAATTCCCATACCCCACTTGACTAGTCATAGGGCTTGTTGATGTGTCTTCCATGTGTGCTTGTTTAATAATCATCATTATATTCTTCAAATTTCAAAATTCAAACTTTCTTATGTGTCTTGCATGAATGATTCATGTGTGTACATGTGTGATCATTCATTTCAACATTTCCAAATCAAGATAAACACCAAACACATAAAGACAAGTCACTCTACACGTTCTTCCAACACATTCATATCCAATCACTTTCATACTAATCACCCTTCTTAGCCACATCATATCCACTTCATCCTAATCATATCCTAGTCATCATCCCTCATCATCCCACCTTGTCCTAATCACATCCTACTCATCATTCATTCATCCTAGTCATCATCCTAATCAATCCAATTCATACAATCGTGTCATTCCTAATCATATTAAAGTCATCCCAATCCAATCCAAATCATATCCTTGTCATTATACATCATATCTTAATCATCCTAATCATCGTCCTAATCAATCGAGTCACCCAATCTTGTCATTCCACATCATTCCTAATCATTCTATCCAAATAATTATCCTAATCATCATTTCACATTGATCTCATCCTACCTATTCCTAATCATAGTCCAATCATATCTGTCATCATTCAACTTTCATTCTAACCATCAACCCTAATCATTCCTAATCATTTAATCTTATCATCTCAACATCATCACCAACCTAGTCCTAGTCAATCAACACTTGTCAAAATGGCCCTAGTCGTAAACAAGCCCAATCATAATCCTAAGCCAAAGATCATAGTTCAAGGTGGCTATCCCTCTAATGCAAACAATGAGACAAAACCTAAGCCCAAGATCATAATTCAAGGAGGCCCTCTCCCTAGTTCAAATAATGAAACAAAACAAAAACCTAAAATCATGATTCGAGGTGCTTCTCCTACCACCTCTAATGATGACATGAACTATGTTGCATACCTTGAGGAACAAATTGACATACAAGAAATTAAAAACATGTGTGACACCATGCCCACATTCGTAAACAAAGTCTTAGCATCCCAACTTCAAATCCTCCTTCAAACAGTTCACCAAATACCCCAACCCCTAGACCACCAAACCATACAAAGACTTCAAACCCTCTTCCAAATTTTTTAGCAAATTAAATCACCTCAAATCCAACACCTCCTCACTCAATCCAATCAATTCATTGCAACTTGTCAAATCCTACAACCACAACATCATCCCCTATCCATTCATTATCAACCAATGCCACCTCAATCTTATGTCCCATCCCCTTCCACCTCGTACCAATCTAATCCATCCACTTCTTTGCATGTAAATGCAACATAAACCTATCAAGCCACATCACAACAAAGACATGTGAACTTAAGTTCTACCTTGCAACAAGGCCAAAATTCCCCATGTTCTAATGAAACCATTGACAAGGGGAACACTAATCTAGGTCATGCACCCTATAAGTATATCATACCACTATCCAATCAAAAGCCTATCCTAAAGCCACCATGTCCTAGTCCTAATCCAATGGTCCCTACACTTTCCAACCCATTAACCACTTCATTACCCTTACCATCCTCTAATCCACCTTCCAATACATCAACTCCACATCCTCAATACAAACATTACAAAAGTAAACATTTGGAGTTTCCCAAATCCACCAACCCACTCAATACATTCACTCCTCCATCCAATCAAAATAAAAATCCTAAGCCACCTTCCACCCCTACACCTATAAAGGATGTGACCCAAGGGCTACAAGCAAGGGATCAATTGTCTCCATATAATTCAACACATATACTTGAACATACAAAAGAGTCCTCAAACATCATGCCAAGTCCTTCAAGCTAACCATGTCATCCACAACCCCTTGAGCCAATTCAAGAGTCTCCCCTCATAAGTCCAAGTCACCCTCTATCATGCTCCTATGTTGTTGACCATAAAGAACATGTCAAGTCTCTCCATGAGAAATCCCCTTCCACCTCCATTCAAATAAGTCATGAGGTGTGTCAAGAGAATAATCCTAAACATGAGGAAACATCACCCCCTCATCCACATAAAGATCAACACCCTCCTAATGATTCTATTCATAACATGCCTAATCCTATTCATGATCAAGCTCCCATCTTTGATCAAGATATATTTTATGATCAAGAAGACCATGATGATCCTCTTATCCAACTTTATGCATTCCATGGTCAAGAGTTTCCCACTTCACCCATCCATGATGTACAAACATCCACTTCCCATAATGAGACAAGTGGCTTCCAAGCAAACATAGGAGATCAAACCATTACCTTGGATCTTAATGAACACAATACTAATCAAGATCCTATTGATCTTTCCACATTCACCATCGAACCTATTTCAAAACCACCATCATATCCACTTTGTTTATCCACTTTCATCCATGAGTGTTCCTCCTTAGGACATCAACAACCATCATCCATCACTTTACCTACTTCATCCAATAATCAACTCAAATCTAGTTCACAAACTACACCTAGTCCTATAGTCAATCCCATGCTCCAAAAAATGAATTATCAAGGAAAAGGCTTAGGCCTTCTTAAACAAGGAATATTGGAGCCTATACATGTCAAAGTACCTCCTCCATGCTCATATGGCCTTGGATACATACCCCAAGGTCAATAACCTAACGATGTTGGTACTTCCTCCATCCATCCTAAGACCACTTTCCACCACAAGCCTTATCATATTCCCAAAACATGCATTGTCATTCCACCTCCATTATCCTACAAGTGTTAAAATAATGTGACCATACACCTTCCACCATCCAATTTACCCCCACTTCTTCCAACTCTGCATATCCCTCCATCCACTTTACCACCATTTCTTCCAACACCTAATATCCCAATCATTCATAAATATACCCTAAATATCCTATTCATGACCAAAAAATGCACACATTGTGTAAACATAAAGCTTCCACTCATTCCATCGACCCCATGGGATTCAAAAATAAACATTTGGATGCCTCCTTTCATAACACCAAAAATCATAAGGGTCCTAGTCCCTTAGGGTAAAAATGCAAGAAACCAAAGAAAAATACCTTAAAAAATCCACACAAACCCATACCTCTGAAATCAAATTCAAAAACTAAAATGATATGGGTCCCTAAAAAAAATGCAAGTCAAATGAGGCATCCACCTCTCAAAAATCCCAACCATCCTCCTCATACCTTCAAAAATTGCATTCCATACAAATATATCAAATTCCTCCATCCCACATGAAAAGCAAGAATCATAAAAACACTAAGTCTATGTGGGTCCCTAAATGCTTACATCATCCATCCACTAAGAAAACATCACCATTGCTTCCTACACCACCATCCACTCAAAAGCTTCATTTTTTTCATGGTTTGTGCAGACGTTGGTCATGATTCCTTTCCATATCTCCAAGATCCCATTATATAACTATTTTCCTACATATTTCACTCACCCTATCCCTATGGTCCATGATTTTGCGTAAAAAATTCACCCATATTCCTTGTGTTAGTCCTATATAATCCACATCATAATCCACTTTCATTCCTACATAATCTATTATCACACCTATCATAATCCACCATCTACCTAATCCATCTCTCTCACGCAATCACCCTACCAACATCAATGAGCATAATGACTTGACATGATCCATATGATGACATCATGCTCTAATGGGATAATCACCTATCATGGAACTATATGATTGAGTCCCTCTCGTCCATATTCCACCTCTTCTATTTAAAAAAGTTAAAAATGTCAAAAAAGTCAAAAAAAAAGAAAAAAAAAGAGAAATCCCTTCGTTCAACAATGAAAACCTAGTAAATAGGTGCCTTGGATAAGTACCATGATGAAAACCTAGCAAATAGGTGTCATGTGTAGATTGATCATCTATGCAACTTACACTCAAGGGCACAATGTCCCATCCAACCTATCATTTTCATCCTATCATTCCCTATCATATCCTATCATTTCCATGTCATCTTACCATCCTTACCCACACCTACATAAACCTATCAAGTCCATTCATCCTCTCTTCCTCCTTTTTATCTTGATAAAGATTGGGGGAAAAAATGTTGACACGTGTTTTGGATGTCTCTTGGCATACCTTATCCCTTCCAAGCAACCCCTTCTTTATCCATCTTATCATCCTATTATCCCAAGCTTTGTCATGTCAAATCATAACTACAATGGGGCATGTTATTCCTATGCAACATAGTCCTTGAGATCACATCCTTTCTCTCTTACACATACATACATTCCATCCATTGTCACCTATCTATCCTACATCCACCTAGACTTGGATTCCCCCCTTGTCATTGGTATCTAGCACAAAGGCTACAAAATTTTTCATCCATTGACATTCCAAAACATCTCAAAAAAATATTAAAAAATGGTAAGAAGTCCTGAAAAAATCCAAAAAAATCAAAACATTTCAAAAATCCAAAAAAAGAAAAACATGTCCAAAACACGAAACCATCCAAATAACACTCAAAAATCCCCAAAAAAAAGTCAAAGTCAGTCATGTCAGTCAGTCCATGTCATTGTCACACTACGTTGCCTCTGTGAATAAATGTAGCAAAGGCCATCTGTTGATGAGCCCCCGAGGTCACCTAGGTCAGTCCTTTAGGTTTTGTCGCATCAATCAAAATAAATGGACATTATCCACAAAGACACAAATACTCATCAAAACATCAAGACAAAGTCACACATCAACAAGACAACAAGCTGACGACATCACTTAGTCAAAACAAATGAATTGTCAAAACAGTCAAACCATCAACCAGTCAACTTATGTCTTATACAGGATGTGCCCTTCCTGAAACTAGACATTGTCATTTAATTAAACTCCTCATTTTCCTTATAAAAATGGTCACATGATTGAAACTAGACTGAAATCTTATACGACATGTGTCTTTCCTGAAACCAGGCTTGTCAAACAATCAACCCGTCAATCATCAAGAATAACCATCAAACAAATCAACTTTTGACAAACACTCTAACTAGCTATTGACATTGTGGCTTGTTTTGTCTTATCCTCTTTTTGGCATTTGTTTGTGAGTCAGGTTACTAGCTCGTCAAGGATGTCCCATGAAGGATTTAGAGGAGCAATGATGTCTCATGACTCTTTTTCTTTGATTGTTGTTTGTGGATTGTCTCGGCAAAAAGCCTGGGGCAATTTTTTCCCTTAATATGAGTTGGGACATTCCTTCTCTGCAACTGTCTATTTTTCATAAATGGATGGCCTTGCACACCTTGGTCTATGTCATACCATGGTGTTTTTTGTCCATTTGTAACATTTTATTTCCCACTGATGATTAATACAACACCTATTTGTACTTTGGAAAAATATTGAAGGTTTATTTCTCCATGATACCATTCCTCTTTTCTGCTCTAACATTTCTTCTAGTTCACATTCTCATCATCCTTGTCTATTTTCCCCTATCCTTTTGTTCTTCATCTTCTATTCCTTTCATCCATTTTGAGATCCCAATCATTTTCTCTGAACCCAACTATCCTCTTGAGGGGGCATACCACTACCTCCTTGTCATTCTCCTCATCCTTATTTTTTTTCACTGGGGCATATCTTGAACTGAATTTTCTTTGTCACAATGCGATAAACGACATTATGACAAAGAGGGGGAAAATGTAGACACATAAAATTGATCTATGCCTGTAGACTTCATTTTCTCCATATTTCTTCTCAACATAATTTATTTAAATTATGTCCTATAGTCCAAATTCAACTATTAATTAAATGATTCTCAAGTATTTAATTAATTCAATTTTTTTATTCCTCTTGACTATTTAAATAAATAAATTACATTTATTTTATTTAAATACGTCACTAATTTCTTATGTCTTTCCATAATTAAATAAATTCCTAAATTTATTTAATTATCTTGTTGACCTTCCTCTAAATTTAAATAAAGTCATTTATTTAAATTCCCCACTTTCCATTTTCCCACCAAGTAAATAAGTTGAAATAATTACTTACTGTCACATGACCCCACCACTTTTGAATTAAATTAATTTTTAATTCAAAAGTTCAACATCACCTCTTGAATCAAATAATTTTAAATTCTTATTTGATTCTCCAACAACTTCATTTTATGTGTCCAATATTCCCTTGTCACATGCATTCTTGACCTTTGATTTGATATTCCCAAAATCAAATCTCACCCCTCCATTCAAATTTTAGCATAATTCTACTCTAACCCTAATTGATGGTTGTCACATGCAATTTCAGCCTTTGATCTTAGGGCATCTCTCAAATTTCAATCCTGGCCATTCATCCAAAATTAACTCTTTTATAAAAAGGAAATGTCAACCTCATTTGGGGGCTTTTATCATCTCTTGACTTTATCACTTCATCATCTCACACTTCAAGCTTCAAAATTTAGGCTTGCACACTTCTTCATGCTTGTAGAATTCTGAGTACACTTGCATTTTGAGTCAAATCTTTCAATATTTGCTTGAGTATTCTCATAGGTAGTAGTTTCTCACACAAAAATATAAGGGAAACATCATCTTACAACAAATGGAGAAGGGAAATGAAGGTCAATCATGGAGGGCATGAAGGCTGTTTGGTGAAATTCTTCTTTTCTTTTATGCATTTTTTTCTCCTTTGTACTTCATTGTTTAGATAGGGTTTTGATTATGTATTTAATTTAATGCTAACCTAACTTTGTGCCTTAGTTAAACCATTTTTAAGCCACTGAGACTCATACGCAACTAGCATATGAGTCTTGCTTTAACCAAGACCTATTTAAAATTAAATTTTTGGTAGGATTTTGTTATCCTAGATCTGATGATGACTTGGAGTGTTGTAATTTAAGCAAATTTGGCATAAATGAGTATAAACACAAGGCTATCTCACTTAGTTTTACCTAGAATTTTTGAGTCAAGCATCCTAAGATTTCACAAGAGAATTAGAGAGTATTCAAGAGCATTCAAGAATGTATTCAAGGGAATATTTGTACAAGATTATTGCAACAATCAAGATCTATCATCATGTCAAAGGATTGATTCATCACGCATGTGGTTTTGAGCTAATGTTGTGGTGTATTATTCAAGATCAATTCAAGTATTCAAAGGCATTATCTTTTATCAAGAATCATGATCAAGATCTATTGGAAAAATAAGGACACACAACTGAGAGGGGGGGTTGAATCAATTGTGATAGAAATTTCAACTTTTCTAACTTATCTTCACTTTCATATCAGATTTGATGAATAAGCAAATAACCACAAGCAATTAACACATCAAAGAGACAAATAACACCAAGATATTTTACGTGGAAACCCTGTTAGGGGAAAACCACGATGGATGTTAGTCCACAAGATTATACTCTATTAAAATTATAAAGAGAAATAATAAGGGGAATGCACATGCATTTAGGAACACTACCTAGAGCCTGCTACTCAAATACAAAAGAGGACTCAATGTCCAACAATACAGAAATATGGATTAGGTCCATATAGTATGAACTGAAAGAATAGCTTCTACACAAGCCTTATTACAATTCCAATTAAGCTCAAGAAACCTTCTTCACACTTTCCTCAAACTTCTTCACTCTCTACTGTGCAATCGAATGATAGAAACACTATTCAAACATTTACACTTTCTCTTGGATACATTCACACTTATGCACACACTAAATTCTCTCAACCAATCATCCTTATATATCCACTTCATGGGATTTGATCACATCTTAGTCAGCCAAAAAAGTAAAAAATATTTTCAATGTCAGACAAAATTTACAATTAAATTTCCAATGCAAAACCACCAAGTTCAACCATGCAACATAGTGGAGACCCAAATTAATATATCCAACACAAAAAAACTTTAATTAATTTCACCACAAAGATCCACAACACATTACCACCAACATGTGGGCCAAGAACATGAAAAACGAGCATGCATAAGAAAAGATCTTCAACCATGAGATTTTTGAGTAGTGTGGATGTGCCACAAAGATAGAGAATGATCTAGAGACATTTGAGAGCACCAAGAAACAACAAAGAAGCATCTAAAACAACTGAGATTACTAGAACCACACAATCTTCATTCAGGAACATTGACAGAGACCACAAAAACACTGTTAGACCACAACACTCTCAAAACTTCACACAGACCTTTGAAATTTCTGGTAGATGATGTAGAAATATTCAGTAATAAACCCTTTAATCCACATTAGATAATAATCAATGTATAGAAAAAATCACTTTCATGACATGTAAAGTTCCAATGGGAACCTAGAACACTTCCTTTTACAAATTTCTCAATATCCTCGACATATACAACATCTGATACACCAAATGCTAATAGTTTTGACATCAATGACAACCACATATTAGCAACCATATCCATAATATCCAACATTCTCCCCCTTTGGCATTGATGGAAAAACATGATGTAAAAAATACCATCAACCCAACACACTGACTTCTTTTGCACTTCTCCTCTTGAAAGGATTTTTCACATTACACTTCTCCCCCTTTGACATCAATGGAAAAGGTAACAATGAACTTCCCATATATACACTCTAAACCACATATATGCACATCTGACTACCCCCCCTGAGTAGCAGCCGTGAAAACATCAATATGGATCAAAATATAGCAACGAGGTTCATGGATTGATGCAAGTAAATGCATCTTTTAGTTCTTATCAGGAGGGTGATTACCCCTAGCATTCCTCTAAGATACTCAAAAGTATCCTTCGACAATGGTTTAGTAAAGATATATGCAATCTATTTTTTGGTAGGAACATACTCCAGTCTTATTTCTTTCTCATTCACTTTCTCCCTCAAGAAATGAAACTTGATTGATATATGTTTAGTCTTAGTATGCATCACCGGATTCCTTGAGATATTTATTGCACTTGAGTTGTCATAGTATATAGCAATAGGTTCTTCATATACCACCCTGATATCTCTCAGCATCTATTTCATCCATATCACTTGAGTACAATTATTAGTAGTAGCAATGTATTTTGCTTCAGTAGTAGATAGAGAGATTGAGTTTTTCTTTTTGCTCAACCAAGACACCAATTTCTTCCCTAGGAATAAAGCACCACCACTAGTACTTTTTCTATCATCTACATCACCAGCCCAATCCACATCAATATATGAACACAAAGTGAGATCATCATCCTTTGGATACCAAAGGATGATGATCTCACTTGAAATGTAGCAACCATACATGCAACATTCATAATTGTTCTATTCTTTCTCTCTGCAACTTCATTCTGTTGAGGGGTTCGGGGAGCAGATAACTGTCTTTTAATACAATTTTCTTCACAATAAGAGTTGAAATCCTTAGAAATAAATTCACCACCTCTATCAGATCTCAGGCACTTGATTTTTCAAACCTTTCTCATTTTCTACCATAGCCTTGAAACTTTTGAACTTCTCCAATGCTTCACATTTTTCTCTTAAAAAGGAAGCCCAAATCATTCCAGAGTAATCATTAATAACCAACATAAAATACCTTTCTCCATGAATACTTCTAACTTTGGAGGGACCACAAAGGTCAGTATGTAGCAATTCCAACAAATTATTTGAATGAAATTATTTTCTCCGGAAAGAGAATCTAGTTTTCTTACCCATCTGACATTCCTTGCATATAACATTAGTAGCTTTCACCAACTTAGGCAGATTGCTTACTGCTTGAGTAGAACTTATCTTGATAATGTTGTCAAAGTTTACATGGCACAACCTTGTATGCCACAACTAGCTCTGATCCACTTGAGAAATTAAACAACTTCCATTAGCAGTATTTAGATGAAAAAAATTACCTTTTGTTTGTTTTCCTGTTGCAATTGTATCCCTGGAACTTCCATGTATCTTGCATCTTCCATCTTTGAACTGAAGATCATATCCTTTGTGAACCATCTATCCAACACTCAAAAATTTATGTTTTAGGCCTTCAACATAGAGAACATCATCAGTGTTATCCTTACCACCAAGACAAATAGATCCTCTGCTACGAATCACACTAGCATTGTTATCTCTAAATCTTACAACCCCACCATCATAATTTTCTAGACTTACAAATTTTATTTTATCACTGGTCATATGATGTGAGCATCCACTATCAATCACCCACTCATCCTTTTCTTCAACTTGGGCTACAAGAGCTTTTTCATCTTTAGTAGATTCGGTAGCCACAGGGTTATCTTTAATGGTAGCAATGAAAGCCCATTCATCTTCTTTTCCATTATCTTTATCAGACTCATCATCAGTCACTGCTTCTTTAGCAAAGTAGCATCTCTTTTGGAATCTAGACTTATGAGGCTTAGATCTAGGAACTCTTTCAGGACATCTTGATATAAAATGACATATTTTATTGCATGAAAAACATTTAATAGGCAATACATCTTCATATTCACCTTTTCCTCTACTTTCTTGCTTAGAAATAAGTGCTTCTAGTTCTTCTACCTCTCTTTCTTTATCTTTAAGCTATTTCAATTCTTCATCATACTTGGATATCTTTCTAGAACTCTCTCCTAGATTATATATTTTCCTATTACTTCTGGATACAGTGGCCTTGAATGCAGACTTAGTCTTTGGTGTAGATTCACCAAATTCACTTATTTCAAAATAATCAAGCTTCTCGATCAATGTGTCTCTTGTTATCTTGTTTACTGATCTGAACTCTTCAATAGCATGAACCTTCATCTTGTAGGAGGGAGGAAAGGATCTGAATACTTTAGTCACAATTTCATCCTCATCCACAAAACCACCAACACCTTTAATACCCATTACTATTTCATTTACTCTCTGCATAAAATAAGTGATATTTTCATCTTCACCCATCTTCAAATTCCCATACTTTCCTTTCAAGCTCTATAGCCTAGCCATCTTCACCTATGCATATCCTTCATACAAATTTTCCAATTTTATCCAAATTTCATGAGTTGTCTCCAGACCCAACACATTAGCCTTCTCAGAATCTATCAGAGCTCTCACCAAGGCTTCAATAGCCATAACATTATTTTCAACATCTTTGATCTTATCGGTAGTGGAGGGACCATTCTAAGGAGTAGTATATGGATTTCTTGTAATCTTCTAGAAAGCTTTACCATACACTTTAAGTGACATTGCATCCTGAATTTCCACATTGAATAGTTAGTGCCAACAAATCTAGGACTATCCTACTTCAATGTTGTTGCCATCTCAGATCACCTCAATCTTTTAGAATTCTTCAGAGGAACCTACTCTGATACCAATTGTTGGAAAAATAAGGACACGCAACTGAGAGTGGTGGTGAATCAGTTGTGACAGAAACTTCAACTTTTCTAACTTGTCTTAACTTTAATCTCATATATGATTAATAAGGAAATAAACACAAGCAATTAACACAACAGAGAGACAAATAACACCAAGATTTTTTACGTGGAAACCTTGTTAGGGGAAAAACCATGATGGATGTTAGTCCACAAGATTATACTATGTTAAAAGTATAAAGAGAAATAATAAGGGGAATGCACATGCATTCATGCACACTGCCTAGAGCTCACGGCTCAAATACAAAATAGGACTCACTATCCAAAAATACAAAAATATGGATTAGACCCACATAGTATGAACTAAAAGAATAGCTTCTACACAAGCCTGATTACAATCCCAATTAAGCTCAGAAAACCTTCTTCACACTTTCCTCAAACTTCTTCACTCTCTGCTCTGCAATTGAATGATAGAAACACTATTCACACATTTACACTTTATATAGCATACATTCACACTTATGCACACACTAAATTTTCTCAACCAATCACCCTTATATATCTACTTCATGGGATTTCATCACATCTTAGTCGGCTAGAAAAATAAAACATATTTTTAATGTCAGCACAAATTTCCAATGCAAAACCACCAAGGTCAGCCACAACATACTGGAGACCTAAATTAATATCTCCAACAAAAAATTACTTTAATTAATTTCGCCATGAAGATCCACAACATGTTACCACCAACATGTCAGCCAAGAACATGAAAAATGAGCATGTGCAAGAAAAGATCTTCAACCATGAGCTTTCTGAGTAGTGTTGACATGCCACAAAGATAAAGAATGATCTAGAGACATATGAGAGCACCAAGAAATAATAGAGAAGCATCTGCAACATCTAAGATTACTAGAACCACACAATCTTCATTCAAGAACACTATTAGAGACCTCAAAAACAATGTCAGACCACAACACTCTCAAAACTTCACGCAGACCTCTAAAAATTTTGGTAGATTATGTAGAAACATTCAACAATAAACCCTTTAATCCACATTAGCTAATAATCAACGTACATAACAAAGCACCTTCATGACTTGCACAGTTCCAGTGGGAACCTATAACACTTCCTTTTATAATTTTATCAATATCCTTGACATATATAGCCTTTGATACACCAAATGCTAATAGTGTTGACATCAATGACAACCACATATCAGCAACCATATCCACAATATCCAATAAGATCTACATCCATTGAGGCCACTTCATGCTTTTTTGTAGATCTCCAAGTTTTCAAAAAAGGTTCTATCATTTCATTTTATGTTTCATGTTTCATTTCTCATTAAGGTTTGATTACCAAAATAGGGTCTGACCAAGGAAAACCTCCATTCCTTAAATTTTTTTTTTTCCCTCTCTTGGTATGTTTCAGGTTTTTAGGTTGAAGAAAAAAGTGGATTTGAAGCCTTCAAAAGTACCAAAATTGCAAAGTTGTCATTAGAATTTGTGAAGGCTAATGGAAACTTAGATATAGGACAAGATATCCAACATGTTTACATGAAACTAGTGGGAAAGTGCTATTTAATCCATCTTCATAGGCTCACAAAGTTTCAGTTCCAAATTATGCTCCTAGGATAGTTTTCACTTTTTTGAGACACTTTGCAACTATCTGGGTGTATGAGTCCTAGTACAGTCATTTTTTCCAAATTTTTGCATATTTAGACTAGTCACCAAGAGATTCTAGATTTTTCCCTAAAAATCTAGACTAGGACTAAATCACTCATCCTAGCGTATCAGTCCTAGTGAGCTTCAAACAACAAGTTTTTAGGGTTGCAAACCTTGTTTTGACCTCTCCATTCTCCTGGGTTCTTTTCTATTTCATTCTTGTTTATCAATTTGGTTTAATTCGTTCATGTCTTCAATTTTCTATGGTTTTGTGCATTAGAGTTTGCATTTAGGATCCCAGAACTAACTCATCCTAATTGTACCATCAGAGTCTTCCTGGGATGCAGGGGAGTCCTTTGCATCCTAGATTTATATCTTACATTCATTTGCTTTGATTTAGATCTCATTTAGGGTGTTTATTTTGCATTGAAATTTGCATCTGATTTAGGGTTTTAGGATTTCATTGTTAGCATATGTTAAATCTAAAAAATACAAAAAAATTAGTCATATTGCATATCAGATACATCATATTAACTTTCATTTCAACATTGAAACAAAAAAATTCCATATCAAAGTAGGTCTTTTAGGTCATCATTGTCACATTTTCAACTTGCATTTCACATTACATTGAAACTAAAACTTACTGTAGCAGATTTGAATCTAAAAATAATTAGAAAACACTTGAAAATATATCAAAATTAGCTTCAAAACCCTAATTGGGACTCATTCGCCCATTTGGGTGATTTAGTCCTTGTACAAGTGTTTTTCCTAGATTTTTGGGAATTCTGTGATGTCTATTTTTCACTTTTTGAACCTTCCAAAAACCCTAACTGGGACTCATTTTCCCATCTGGATGATTTAGTCCCAGATCAAACCTAAAATTACATTTTACAACATTAAAAACATCATTTTTGTGCAAGCTCTGTTTGTTGCCAACAGATATCTATTTCAATTTTTTTAGTTTTTGTTTCATTCAATTCATTAGTTCTAGCTTAATTTGGTTAATTTTGTGCATTGCTTAATTTAAAAATTGTATTTACAACATTTGATTTTCATATTGTTACCTGGTGTAATCAACAAATTACCTTGTTTAGAATTTGGAAATTGCATTTCATTTTAGGTCATTGCATTGCATTTCAAGACTCTTTCCATTTTTGATTCACACACTAAGTTTGTATAGATTACTTTTCACAAATGTTAATATCTATCATTTCAAAGTTGGCAAAGAAAAAGTTCATCAATAAGATTGTTAGTCATTCATTTAATAAATTTCCTAGTTATGAGAGTCTCTTAGTGTAAGAAAGTGAAAATGTCGACACCTTCCTTAATTGCACTCTCCCTCATATCTCTGCTATTTTTGGTAATGATGTGATAGAATAATATGAAAGCATAGACAATCATGATAATCATATTTTCTCTTCTCCTAATACCTCTCTTACTTGTGATGAAGGTATCTCGGTGTTACAAGATGCAATCATGGAGAATCATGACAATGTTGAAAGCTCCTCTTCTATAAACTCTCCTACATTAGAAGATATTATAGCACAAGATAATGAGATCATATACATATTTCTAAACATCACCTTACCTAATCTCCATTCATCTCCTTCTTGTAAGAATGTTTTAGTAAAAGAGGATGCAATTGTAAGAAATCATGACAATCATATTATTTGTCAGGAGGATATGTTGGTATTAGATGATCAAATATAAATAGAATCTATAACAACCCTATTTATTTTTCTTCCCCTACCTATCCTATTTTGGAAGAAATTATAGGATAAAGGAATGTAATCATAGATAACCATGATAATCATGATTTTTCTTCTCCTAATATCTCTCCTATTTGCAAAGAAGATATTTTGGTGTTGGAAGATCAAACCAATGAAAGTTATGAGAGTCCTATTTGTCTCTCTTCCCTTAGGAAAAATGTTATTGAACAAGAGAATGGCATCATTGGTAAACAAGAAAACCTAACCATTGATGAGTCACCTGTTAGTATAATTAATATTTAATTACACTTGCATAACTTTACTTAGGTATATTTTAATTCCTAGGTTAATTATTCTTATCCTTATCTTTTTGAGCTATCTTGTTGCTCAAGATAAGATTAGTGTTATGCATATTTTCTTTTATAAAGCAAATCATCTCATGTAATTATGAATTCCTGAATAATATTATGTTGCACATATTTTTGCAAAGCTCTTGCTTTTTCTAATTTTCCCTTATGTGGAAGGCTTTTTTGGTTTTCATTTCAGATCTTGGTTTCTAACATGATATCAAAGCCTTGATTTGCAGCCCCATCTCAGTTTTTTTGGATAAATTCATTGCAGAGCACATTCAAGGTTCCTCAAGGGTTTCATGCATTGAGCTTATTTATGAAGTGTTTTGGATCAACTCTGAGCATTCCATTGAGTCTAGAGCTGTCGAAACAGTTAGGTTTTCCTTTTGTTTCATCGAAGAAGGCCTCTATTTGTTAGATCTACAAGGATTTGAAGTTTATGAGGGTTTGTAGATCTAGAGTGTACCTAACATTTTGGAGCATTTTCAGCCCAAATGGACCTCACCATCACATTTAGAGTGCCCAAAAACCCCAAAATCAACTATCAAATCATCAAAATCGGACATAGTGACTTCGGGAGGTTATTTTTTTCATTTTTGGGTTGTATGGCTTGGTATGGCATGCAATCCAAGAATTTTTTTGTAAAAAAGTAGAGTTAATGGGTGTCGCCATCAGTTAACCACTAGCAATTAGCCACTAGTGGTTAATGCTAGTGGTTAATTCTAGCGGTTAGCCTAGCTACCAGGCTTAACTCCAGACCCTTTTGGAGGAGTTTTTGTATTTTGGGCATAACTTTTGCGTTCGAACTCAGATTTTCAAAAAAAAAATCATTGGAAAGCTGGTTCCGAGCACTATCTTATGGTATAGTTTATATTTTATTATTTTTCTATTTAGCTGCATTTATTTCTGTTTGAAGTCAGATGTTCATTTATGGCTTCCGAGCTCATAACTTTTTTCCACAGTCTCCAATTTTCACCATATTTGTGGCGTTGGAAAGGTATTGAGGAGCTCTATTTTTCTGTCCATGCACTTTTTTTTTGTATTTGTCCTAGGTTGATCATTATTCCATATTTTTCTTGATGGGTGTTTTGGAGATTACTTGGATGTTTTGGTAGTTGGAAGGGTGAAACTTGAATATTTGCACTTCATTTCAGTACCACATCATCTTATTTTATGTTTATGCATGTTAATAATTCTCTCTTTTTACAATCATTGGGTTATTGTAATAAATGAACTGAGATAAAGTTCCATTACTTGGATGTTTTGGTAGTTGGAAGGGTGAAACTTGAATATTTGCACTTCATTTCAGTACCACATCATCTTATTTTATGTTTATGCATGTTAATAATTCTCTCTTTTTACAATCATTGGGTTATTGTAATAAATGAACTGAGATAAAGTTCCATTAGGGGGGTTTCTTGCATAATAATCTGATTAGAGTGTGCATGCACTTTTATCTTCATCTTGTTTTGATGACAACTCGCATGGGTTATTTGGTTTCTTAGTTTCTTTTGGACACATTCTTTCTCTTGCTTGACACATATTAGATTCATTAGTTCACACTTTAGATTGGGAGTTTATGTTTCTTGATCTGCATTGGTTCAGATCCTTCCGCTTGAGAGGGCCATGTTTATGGTTAATGTTCCAGTAGTCTTTATGGTACTCATCTCATGAAGAGTTTTAGTCTCGCCATCGTATATCGAGATGGGTTATAGTTTCCATATTTATCATTTCATCTAATGCTGCTTCCGCTTATCTCCAAGGTTGTTCCAGTTTGTGAGTTTTCTAGTGTTTCGTGGCATCAGGTCTTTTGTCACATTATTATGATTCTGCTTTGGTTTCTTGTAGATAGAAGTATCTTTCCTTGCTTGTCTAATTTTTATTCTAGTGTTACTCCACAGTGTTCTTCTAGTGCTTATTTGCAATAGTCATCTCATTGTAGGGGGGTTTTGTCCCAATCGGGTTTTCCTTCTACCTCATTATTGCATTTGCAGGTACCTGATTAGGCCTTGTTTTTTAGACCCATTCATGCTTTCTTTCATTCTTCTTAGTTTTAGGTGCATGTTTTTTTTATTCTCCCTAAGTTGCACTTATGGGGGGTGTTAGTGTAATTAATATTTAATTACACTTGCATAACTTTACTTAGGTATATTTTAATTCCTAGGTTAATTATTCTTATCCTTATCTTCTTGAGCTATCTTATTGCTCAAGATAAAGATTAGGGTTATGCATACTTTTCTTTTATAAATCAAATAATCTCATGTAATTATGAATTCCTAACAATATTATGTTGCACACTTACAAAGATCTTTCTTTTTTTTATTTTCTTCTATGGAAGGCTTTTCTGGTTTGTATTTCAGATCTTAGTTTCTAACACCACCTTCTTATCATGAAGTTATTTTAGAAGAAAAAAACATTAAATGTCATGAACATCTAGTTTTTAGTTCTCCTAAAAAATTTACTACAAGGGAAGATATCACGGCGGAAGAAAATGGGAATATTGACACGTGTATTTCTAACAATAGTGATGAAGCTTCCACAAATGGAGATGATGAAGTTACATTAGAATTATCTTTGCTAAGAGATCATGAAAATAAGGGAAATTCTTTTGAATTTATGCTCATTAGAAATCCCTTGTAGTACTCTCCTAATCTTTAACTTATCCTTTACCCATCCTCAAACCAACCACAACCTCAAACCACACCCGTCTTCATCCTCGAACCACCTAAGAATAATATTTTTCAGCCATCAAATTATAACACCATTTATCATACATATAGCACTAGAAACAATCTAAAACCAAGAAAAAAACATTCAACATCCCTCCCACTATCTAACCCTATCTTTCCTAGTGCTCCTCATTTACCTTCACAAAGTTGAAAGGAGTATGACCTTGTTGAGAAATTTAAGAATACTCCAACTAAGATATCCTTATGGGACCTTATTCAAGCCTCCCTTAGTTATCATAACATGATTCAAAGTGCTTTACAACAAGTTCCTTTCCATCCTAATGTGCAATCAAACTATGTGGCAGCCCAAATTGAAGCTATAACACTACACAACTTAGACATTATGTTCCATCAAGATGAGTTGCCTTCATTAGAAGAGAAAAAGCCAAATAAATATTTCATGATAATATCTCAATATAATCATATTGAGATAAAGAGAAATATTGTTGAAAATGGTTCGTCTCTTAACCTATGTAGCATAAACCTTTTGGACAAGATTAAAGTAGAAAATATCCAAATACAACCGAGATATTTATCTATTCATGGGTTTGATAACATAGGAAGGAAACCGCTTGGTGTGATTTCATTTCCTATTAAAGTTGGAAAGGCCACGCTAAAAATACTATCCATGTTATGCTTCATGATATTTCATACAATCTCCTTTTAGGAAGACCATGGATTCATGAAATGCAAGTAGTAACTTCTACTATTCATCATAAAATGAAGTTTGTCTAAAATAACAATGTGTATACAATTGATGTTGATCCTGAACTAGAAAGTTGTTTGAACATTGAGAGAGACAAGGAAAATAATTTGACAACATTGAAACCAACTATACAAGTGGAACCCATGCAAGAGAAAGAAAAGAATATTGAAAAATTCATGAAGTTATTAGAAGATAATTAAGGTTCCTTAGATTTCACACCTACATTCATGGGTGAATACAAGATAATAAAAAAGAGTTTGACAAGGGAAAAGAAAAAGTGATAATTTCAACACAAAATTAGGAATACCATTTGAAAGAACCACCTCAACCACTTTCTAAAAAGAAGAAAATTACACAACAGACTTTGATGAAATTGATTAAGAACAAC
>VDFB02212674.1:0-12189 GCA_007258455.2 Sequoia sempervirens | reverse complement strand
CTTCACTAGTATTACCTTTTTCTTCTCTAATTTGGCAAGCTGCAGCCATTTCTGTATTTTTTTAATTCCTTCACATCTCTATATTTTTTCGAATAGTTAGTGCAGCCATAAAGATGTGCTAAATAAAATAATATCTTAATAATAATTATATTGTACCTTTCAATTAATATCTTCCCAAAGGTGGAACCACATTTGATAAATAAAATAATCTCATCCTCTGCTTCAAGCTTCCTCGACCTTATGCAGCTCCAATCAAAATAAATAAATAACAAAACAAGAATGGTTTTTCTGGTGATTAATTGAGAAGATTAACGATTGCATTACTATCCGTCCAAAAGAGAGATTAATAGTAAAAATTTATATCTAACTTCAAAGGTGAGAAAATAAATAAGTAAATTAGCATACGGGGATGACGGCATTAAAAATGGTATATGATAATAATATGAGGTGGTCAGAGATTTTATTTATGAGAACAACATAAATGTTGAGTGTGTAATATAAATTTAAATTGGGTTTACTATCAAATCCTAGAAGATGTTATAATATCATTTTAAGGGAATAATAAAATTATATTAATCATAATATAATTTGGCTAATAAAATAATATTATTGGTACTCATTAATTAGTTAAAAGGTAAATTTAAATGTGATTTAAAATTACTATTGTAAATATCTTGGGGAATAAAGAAAGATTACTAGTACCGCTAATTACTTGAGAAGTAAATTCAAATATGGTTGAAAATTACCATTGTAAATATCTTGGGGATAAAGATTACTAAATATAAATAAGATTGAAAATTACCACTGTAAATATCATGGAAAAAGAAAAAAAGAAACAGAACAAAAAGAGATTAATTACTTAAAGAGGTGAATTTAAATATGATTGAAAAATTACTATTGTGAATGTCATGGAAAATAAATAATATTAGCAATCAATTAAATATTGGTATTGTATCAAACCCTAAGGAAAATTAAATAGATTAAATTAAAATAGTATAATAAAATATTATAACATGGATAAAGATTATAATTAGCCATATAAAATCAACAATATAAATATAGTAGTGGAGATTTATTAGTTGGTAAAATAATTATGAATATTATTAATACCCAACGAGAATAATATAGACAATCATAAAATAAAATAAAATTAGATGTGATTAAATTATTGTTAACATGATTGTGGTTAATTAATAACACTACTATTAAGCTTGTGCCTAATATTATTATTAGAATAGTGCTAAATTAATATAATCAAAATATGGTAAATTAGGGTGAAATGAAAATGACAACATAGGAAAATAAATATCGTCTTGCAATATTTGTAATCTTGTTCGTTATAACTATTATATCATTTCAAGTGAGGTTTTAATAAAGATTGTAGTGACAACAACAATAATAATGGTAAAAGGTGGGGAAGGAGATAATAGTTCTAATGCCTAAAATTATATTGGACGATGCCTCAATATTATTATCCTTAAGAAATTTGTATTAATAATAATATGGTCAGTGAACAGTAAAGTGACTTCATCCAAAGTGTATCACTCATGCTCATGTTAGTGTTACATCTCAAGTTCTTTGAGTGTTAACCAGCTTCTTGATTTATAGAAGAAAAAAAATTGTTAGGTTTTTTCTATTGAAAAATTAGGCATGACAGGTGTTGGTTGAAACCCTAATTTTTGAGGTTCTAAGTGACATTTTTGTGAAGATTTTAACATTTCCATTGGGAATGACTCCCAAATTTTTTCAACCTATTCTTCAATGATTTCCAAGCCTTCAAAGAACCTATATCTACAATCACATAAAAAAAGAGAGATAAAATGTTGATTGTTAGAGAATAGGGGTTTTCCTTGGTCAAACCCCTTTTAGGTAATTGAACCAAAATGATGAAACAATATAATGAAGCATGAATATGAAGTAATACAATTAGAAATTTTCCATGATGATAGATATTTAATTGTTTCAACAAGTGATGAAGAATCTTCCCTTCAAAGCCTTAGAAATGATCTTGAATGCTATCTTGATGACGTTGTGAACACTTGAAATTATTAACTCTTTCTTGCATGAATTGATAACATGAATACCTTATGAAACAATGAAATTTGAGGGCTTGTTTATATAGGCAAGGCACTCAAATGACTATTAATTTGATCCTCAATGCCGACGTTGAAGAAAATTAAACTTAAAACCCAATTTTTCCCTCTCAAACTCCAAAAATAACTCAAATGGGACTCATTTGCCATCTTGGGTGAATAAGTCCCACTTGGATGGGACTCATTTTCCTAAAGTGGGGAATGGGTCCCACAAGGGCTATTTTGCTAGCTAAAGTGTTTGGGAATGCATAAATTAAGTTCATATGTTGATTTAGTCAATATTTTGATCAAAATATGCCTCAGGATGCATAATATGGGGTCATAGGGGTCTCTTAATGATGATATAAAGTTTATTAGGGCTAGAAACACAAATTTCAATGTGAAAGTGTGGTTAAATACACTCTACAACATTAAAATACGGTCCACATAGCCTATAAAGGTACAAGATCCAATGTGAATGTGTAAAACATATTCAACACTAGATTAAAACTAGGTTTTATTTACAAGCCTTCTAGATTAATGTGAAAATTCAATTAAATACATTTTATAACATTGAATTAAGGGAAAAATAGGTCCATGATAATTAAATACTTAATAAAAGTCTAAAAAGTGTGAAAGTCATTTACAACACTTTGCAACACCTTTATAAGACATTGATGAATGCATTTGATTTAGTTTACAAAGGCCTAAGACCTAATCTGCATGTGTAAAACACCTCACAACACTAGATCAAGGTGACATTAGGTTCAATTTATGATTAATTATTCCTAAATATAGCAAGGTGCACTTTTTTGTATGCTACAATAACAAAGAATATATTGACTCCAAATCCTTAGATCCCTTATGTGTTTTGTTTTTTCATTTTGGGGGCAACCCATTTCTTTTTCTTTTCTCTTGAATGATGTAGCCTTACTCAAAAACATATGACTAGGCATAGGTCCTTCCTAGTTGGCTCTCATGTCTTCTTATTTGCATTTTCATTTGGAACTTTAAATTAATTGCTCACAACTGTGGTGTTAGCAATTTCTTTAAAGTGGGGGCATACACTGGTATTATTTTAGCATGATTTTACTTGCATTTTTTTTCCTTTTCATGTTCTTTGGTGTGATTTTCTTATTTCATGTGATGTGTTTTCCTCTTTGTGGTGACATTGTGAGCAATGTCCTTCAGAAGTGTGGCTTATCTAATCATATTGTATTCCCCTTATTGGTGATGTGATGCATTGTATCTCTTAAGTGGTGAATCTTCTACTCTTTGATTAGTCCTCTCTTTGATACATTAGGAACAATGTCCCCTAAGAGCAAGACCTCACATGAACCGAGAGAAAAATCTATTTGAGCATCCCTCTTTCTTGATGCATTTTTTTACCTTATTAAAGTAATGGAGGCATGGATTTGATATGGACTTCTTGGGGCTCACCTAGTGAACACCTAGCTTCACTAGCTTGTGTGAGTGTGTTTTTTCCTTTTGTACCTTATTAAGGTCATGGAGGTATAGCTTTAATATGGTCCCCTTGGTCTCACCTAGTGAACACCCAGCTACTAGCCCATGTGAGCATTCATTTTCTGTACCTTATCAAAGTCCATGGAGGTATGAATTTGTATGGTCCCACAGGACTCACCAAGTGAACACCTAGATTCACTTGTAGCCTGTGTGAGGAATACATTTTTATGTACCTTGTTAAAGTCATGGAGGTATGTATTTAATACATGGTCCCTTGGGGCACACCTAGTGGACAACTGGCTCCCAGTAGCCTAGAGTGATTGTGTTTTTGCATAATGGATAGCTCCATTTCCGCTTGTAAAATTTTTGGACAAACAACCTAGATTCGATCCACCACATTGGACAACCAAGAGAAGCTTGATTTGTTGCATTTTTTCCTTTTTTTCCTTTACCTTTTTCCTATCTTTCATGGTGTATGTTTGCGATCTAGTTAGGGCTTCATATATTATCCACAAGCATGTTTCTTTGTGCTTATGTTGGTTTTTCCATATGATCTTGATCTTGGGAGCTTGGCCACCCTCTTGATTATTGGACCATCCTATCTTGCTAACATTTTTACATTTGTACCCCTCTTGATTGTGTGGTTGGCTACTTTAGTGTGAGTTTGAAGTGATTTCATCCTCTCACTAAAGTGGGGGCTAAATGTAGTGTATGAAAATGTATACCCTTGCATTTTAACAATTGTTTAGGCCCACCTTGTTTAATTCATGCTTCTTTATGGATTAATTTTTCCTTTTCTTTGTCCACAAGCCCTATGAATTACATCTTTTCTCTAGTTAATCCCAAAATTATCCAAGGAATAAATGATAATTTAATGACTCCATTAGTGTGTCCCTTATTTTTGGGTTAGGACTAAAACACCACTTAGGGAATCTTTGTCCCCCAAGGCTCTCGAGACCCTAATTTTGAGATATGTTTATTAGGACCCTTTTTGGTGTCTATGCCCCAAGTTTTTAGGACATGGGATTAAGATGCAACCTAGGGGATCTTAGTCCTCCTTAAGTCATTTTTGGGATTTAATTTCAAATTCTAGAGGGATTGAGCCTCCTTTATTCACTCAATTCATATGTTAGCTTGGTGTAATATAATTTTTGGATACTAAGCATAAGTATACATACAAGGTTCCTTCTCTCATTTTCTCATAACAAGCATCTTAAGCAATCTATCAAGCATCCAAATATTTTGAGAGAGCATTCAAGAGCATATTTATCAAACATTTAGAGCCATTCCAAGCTTAAAGCATCATATCAAGGAGTTTTCTTGCATCATGTGTGTTGTTGTGCTAACATTTGTGATGTAGGGTTTTGATTCAAGCAAGAAATTCAAGTCCTATCTTTCAAGCACTCAAGATCCATATCCATTGGAGCCATTGCACAGAAGTTTGTAGATTTTATAATGGTTTGGTGAGTTGTAGTATTACATGTTGTTCATTCGCAATTTCCTTCACTATTGCTATTTCATTTCAAGGTTTAATTACCAACAAGGGGTTTGACTAAGGCAAACCACCATTCACTAAAAAACAAGTTTTTCCCTCTTGCATATTTGTGATTGTAGATCTAGGTTGAAGACTTGAAGATCACTTGGAGTAAATTTTTTTAAAATTTTCAAAGTTGCATTACAAAGTTGTCATCTTCATGAAAACTCACCTATAGACTAAATCCATAAGTTTCAGAACCTGAGATCAAAAGAGAAGCAAGTGTAGACCTTGGAGCTCATGATCCTATTCAGAGTTTATAGAAATTGAGAATGAGACTAATATGCCATCTTGGGCATCTTAGTCCTCTTGAACATATTTTTAGAGATTCCTAAATAGATTTGGTTCTGACATCCGAAGACTCCATATTTGCCCCAAAAAATAGCAACAGGACTAATACACGATCTTGGGCATCTTATTCTTCCACAACACTTTTTGGAAGCTTCTTTACATTTCCAAAATCCTCACAACATCTCCAGATTTACTAGGTGCACACATTCTATCTTAATGTTGCATTATTTCATTATTTGCATCTCTCATTTAGCTTTCATTTCTAATTCTAGGTCATTTTTCATATCACATTGTTTTTTCCAACATTCTCTTTTCCAAGAATTTTTTGGTGGTGAACCCCTTAGAACTTAAATAACATCCTCCTAGGTCCTTCCTAATTGATAATTGACTCACCTTGTGAGGTTTTTAGTCAATCCAATTGGGACTCCTAGGACATTATAGAATGATTGAGTGGAAAAAGATTGATATCTCTAAGAGTATCCATTTTTCTATCCATCAAATGTCAAACAAGATAAGAGTTATAAGGTTTTTGATAGTGGATGCTCTAATCATATGACTAGAGACAAAAGTAAGTTTTTTAAACTTGAAAATATGATGCAGGATTAGCTAAATTTGGAGATGATTTAGGAGCTAAGATTTGTTGAATAGGTTTGATCAATTTTGATGGAAAACATAATACTGATAATTTTTACTATGTTAAGGGCTTAATACATAATATCTTGAGTGTTGGGAAAATGTGTAGAAAAGGATATAATCTTGTGTTTAAGGATGAAGCTTGTTAGATCTAGAAAGGGTTCTGAACTATGATTGTTGTAGGTAAGAGAACAGATGGAAACATCTATCAACTTAAGGGTGTTGATTTTTATTGCTTTATGTCATAGATTAATTATAGTTGGTTATGACACTAAAGGATGTGTCACATGAATTTGATAATTTGGAAAGAATTAGCTTAGTTCATGCTATGAGAGATCTACATAAGATCATAAAACCTATCAATTCTATTTGCAAGATTTGTCAATTTGGAAAAGAAACAAGGAGTAGCTTTAAGGGAAAGGAACAATCTGTTACTGGACTACTAGAATTAGTGCATACAAATCTTTGTGGTCCTACAAGGGTGAGAAGTCTACAAGGTGACAGGTACTTTATGATTTTTATTAATGATTACTCTAGAATGACATGGGTTACTTTTCTTAGAGAGAAATATGTTTCATTAGATATATTTAGGGAAGTTAAAGCTTTCATTGAGAATGAAATGGATTTGAAAATAAAGTGTTTAAGGTAGGATAGATGTGGTGAATTAACCTCCAATGAGTTTAACATGTATTGTGAAGTTCATGGAATAAAGGAGATCTAGTAAACATAAATAACATCATGATACCAAAAGGATACTATTGAGGAAGCATAAAGCTCTTTGAACCAAGGAATTTTACCCCCAAGCTGAAGACCTAAGAAAAAAACATTAGACAAGAAATACATACATAAGAAAACAATTTTAGAATATAAAATAACCCTACATCACAGGGTTAGAACACAAAATCACACAACAAACTAAAAGATTTGATTCAGTAAAGTAAAAGAGACCTCAATGTAAAAGGTTGTCTCAATACTATGTGTCATCCTCGAATTAAAAAATAACATAGAAGAATTCTAAAATGGAGAGAAGAATATAAGGATTGATTACTTCAATAGAAGAATACACCCAAAAGATAAGGAAACAACCAATGTCGAAGAGAGGAAGAGCATATACCTAGGATGAAGAAGATTCAAATCTTTGATCTGGTATATACACAATTGAGAAGAGAAGAGAAAGAATTTAATAGAAATATGGAGAAGCTAGAAAAGAATGAAAATTCTAAGAGAGATGGCTCCACAGGTCCTCAGACCCAAGGAGAGTTAAATAAATGCCTTGTAGATCTACATACCTATGGAAGGTGAACAGAAGGATTTGTAGGTACTCTCTCCTACAAACTTAAAAAAAATGCACCAAAGGCCCACAAACCAACGGTAAATAGATCCCACAAGATGAAAGTGCTTTACAGGTCCTTAGACATGCAAAGAAGGCACCTTAGGTACTCTCTCTTGAGGGAAGCCCAATGTAGCGGAATCTACAAAGTCGAATTGGGTCCACACAGATGCTCAGTCCTACAAGGTAAGCTTGAATAGATCTAGTCAGGCTACCCCCAAGCTAGATGCCAAGATATGAAATAGGTCTATTCAGGCTTCCCCCAAGCTAGATGCCATAGAATTCATTTGAGATAAAAAAAAATTTAAAGAGGGTCCCTTGGGATCCCTTCAAGACAACAAGGGGCTCAGTCAAAGAGATGCTCCAATTAAAATATAGAGAGAAAAGACAGGGTCCTTGAAAGAATACAATCTCTAGAAGAAGTTATGCTTTAACATACGGGGAGGAGAACCATACAAAGATACTTAAGAAAATATAGGGGTGAGGTGAACCTCAGTATCACTTTCATTTTGAAGAAGAAGCGGTGCATCATAAAATAAATGAGTATTATTTTGAATCAGGGTTGTATTTTGTATACCAGTGCTGTTCATTAGTGGAATGGCTAGGCACTCAATGGTATGCATAGAAATATTTTTTATCGTTATCATGCTTATGAAAATTCTTACATGTAGGAGAAGGAAGAGTAATCAAGTGGGCTTTAATAATCCTCAGCAAAACATACTCTTGCTTAGATAAAGAATGAGGAGTAGGAAGCAACCCACTCTCATGTGGAGAAAATATTGACTGCTCACAAGAAGACATAAAGATAGTAGATAATGGAGGATGAATCAATCCAAGAGAATGAGGTTGAGAAGAATTCATGTTATTCAACCTTGGCTTACATTTAGATTGTTCATTTGAGAAACCAAGCCCCAAATTATGCTTACAAGGCACACATTCTATAGGAACATGAATTCCTTGTTCGTCACACCCACAACCTTTATGCTCATAGCCATATTTAGAGACAAGCTTAAAGCCAGGGCCATAACATGCTTGAAAATATTGAGGATCTTCATAGAGAGAATTATTCCAACAATGGGGATCACACTCTTATATGGGATTTCCATCATTCTTTTTGATAGGACTACCAAAATCAGCCTCTTTAACAAAAGTGTGATCATATTCCTCAAAAGGGGAAGGATCAACATTAATAACATTACAATTATTGCTCACATTATCCCACGATACATAAGAATAATCATCTTTGATAGTAGGTGTGGATGATGTTATCATAAGTTTTAAGTGGATCAAGTCAACTTTATGTTCTCCAATAAAGGATTATGTAAAGTCTAAATAACAACAATCATCACCAAAATATGCATTCTTTTGAGAAGAGGTGGAAGGAGAAAACTTAATATTTCTTGCTTCAAAATGATCTTCTTCAGGGACATCTGTCTCAAGAGTATCATTTGTAATAGGTAGTATAGGAGTATACATCAACACATTGGTAGACACTAAAGGGATAAGAGTATGAAGAACAAAAAATTTACCAACAACTACCATCTCACATAAGTGCATAGCCTCATGGTCATCCCTAACTATGACTACTTGATTATTGTAAATCAAATTAATAGATTTATGCAAGGTAGATTGGATTGCACCCATAGCATGAATCCATGGTCTACCAAGAAGAAGGTTATATGTTAATTTTTCTAACATAACATAAAAAAGGGTTGGTATGGTAATGGGTCCCAACCTCAAAGGAAAAAATATTGTGCCTAGGGCTTGTCGACTGACATTATCGAACCTGCAAAAGATAACAAAGAGAAGAATTAATGGAAGATGAATCAATATTAAAATCTTAGGAAATAGATCAATGCTACATACATTGAGTTTTGAACCAACTTCAATGATAATACATCTAATGCTGATAAAATTAATAAATTAACTATAATAATTAAAGGATCTACTTGTTTTTTCACTTTCAGGGGTGGAATTTCTTGTAGATAGAATGTGATATTCAACAAATCCACATGAATATGAGCCATCAACACATTAACATCTATCATCCTAGCAAAGGTAGGCAAGAGTATATTTTTCAAGGTTTCCTAGAGCATACCTTGATAAACCAGAGTAGACTGAAGCAAGTCCCACAGTGAGATCTTAGTCGAAGTAACACGGAGTTGCTTGACAAGATCATAGTCACCAGGTTCTTTAGTCATGGGTTTAGGTGCTTGAGGAAGGCTTGGTTGAGAATATCATAAAGAAGTAGGTTGATCAATCCTTTCTTTATTCCTTCTAGTATTATAAGTATGGGCTACTACTCTATAAGAGGAAATTTTGTTTATTTCTTCTAGTATTATAGGTATGGGCTACCGCTTTATAAGAGGGAGCCTTGGAAAGATTATGAGAATCACTATCAAATGGTACACCATTAATAGAAAAAATTCTTTTAGGAGAAGGACTATATGGAGTTAGGTAAATGACCAGTCTCTTAGGCCTTTGAGGGGTAGTAGAGACATAAATAACATTTACAAAATCATCACAACTAGTGGAATAACTATTTGAATACATATTCTCAAAATCAATACGGGGAGGATCAAATGTGGAAGGAGATTTATCATTTACTAATTGTAGTGTTGAAAAAAGGATCCTTTGACATTTTTTGCACTCATTTGGGCCCTCCTTGTGGATTTTGGCTTAATGTTGCCTTGATTTAGTGTTGTAATGTGGATAACACATTCAAATTAGGTCTTGGGATTTTGTGAACTAATAGATTTTAATGGTGCCTTGCAAAACTGTTGTGAAGTGTTGTAACACACTTTCACACTTTTCTAGGGTTTTATCAATTCAAACATAATTTTAATCATAATTGATCTTAATCTTGCCTTATTTGGAGTGTTGTAAAGTGTTGTAACACACTTTCACATTCATCTAGGATTTTCAATAATAATTTGGCTTTCTTATGCTTTAATTGGCCTTGTTTTGCATCCACAAGCCTCATTTATTGCATCTTTTTGAGGATAATCCCGACACCAATTAGTACCCAATCATAATTTAGGTGTCCCTGGCTTGTGTGGCCCAGATTTAGTGTTTGGGACTCATTTACCATCTTGGGCAAATGAGTCCCACCTAGGTCCTTTTGGCCCTGATGAAAATTTCAAACATTTCTAGACACCTTTTATTTTTGGTCCCATACATTATCTGTGATGGGACTCATTCGTCACCTTTGGCGAATGAGTCCCGTGTGACCAAAATTCAAATTTAAATAAAATTTTTAGCAATATTTTATTCTCCTAGATCTAATGTTGGCTTGTAGTGTTGTAATTTCAGAAATCTTGCATAATTAAGTATAAATACAAGGTTCTTTCACTCATCTTCATCTCAAGCATTCAAGTATTCATTCAAGAGTCCACAAGAGAATTTGAGCATTCATAAGAGCATTCAATACATTTCAAGAGAAAATTATCAAGAATTCTAGAGCATTCTTCAAGTGTCTTAAGATTATTTAGTGTAATGCGGGGATCATCGTGGAAAAATAGGCCCTTATGTGGCAAAATTCAAAAAAATCAGGTTAGGTAACTTAGTAAAATTTAGACCAAGTTATCTATATTATTTCAAAATATGTAGGAATGAATCTATAGAAATTGAATGTCGTTTCTAAACTACGGGTTTATTTATTTTTAAAATATGTATTTGGTGAAAATTTGAAAATTTCAATGCAGTAGTACTTAAATTTAGGAAAAAATAAGTAGGTGTTTGCAATGGAGACCCACCTAACCACAAAAAATGATAATATTATTTTATTTTAGAAATAAGTAGAGGGACTAGATGTCTGGATGGTATATTTTTTGTAATTTTTCAGAGGCAAATAATTAATTATGATTTTTATTACAGGAGTTTTAAAAATATAAAAACTTCAGTATGTCGACCACCTTAACTTGATTAAAACTTCATGAATTCAATTTCTTTCTTTTAATCCTACTGGTATGTGAAGCATAGAATGTGATGCATGTTTTGGATTCCAAAAAATGTGATGCTTGTTTGAAAGATATAGATGTTTTTCAATCAACCCATCAATCCAGTACTTTAGTCATAATTAAAATAGAAATGAATAAAAATTATTAATTAAATTTAGAAGTAAAGGCATAATTTATATTGGTGGTAAGTCTTAAAAAACCCTTTTCATTTCATCAATTTTGGGTAAAGAAAAAGTCGTCAACCATATACCCTACAAATACCCATCATATTGCCACTTTTTGGCCCATAATGATCCTGCACATACCCATTTGTGTCATGTTATTTTAGAGCTAACAATTGTGGTGTAGGATTGTGTGATTCAAGCAAGCATTGCATTCAAGATCTATCAATATCAACCAAGAGTCCAAGTCTACATCCATTGGAACCATCACTTACATGCTTGCAGTACTTAATTGCAAGGATTTTGTGAGTTGCAACATAATTATTTGTTCATTCATCATTCTCTACCATATTTTATTATATTTCAAGGGTTTAATTACCTAGAAGGGGTTTGACCATTGCAAACCCCTATTCACTAACCCCACAACATTTTTCCCTCTCTTTGTATATGATTTTCAGGCATAGGTTTAATATTCATCAAGGAGAAAGATTGGAAAAGTTATCAAAGCAATTCAATGTTTTAAAAGTTTCCATAAAGGCTTGGAAGAGCTTAGAGAAGGTCTACAGGCTGAATTCTGCAGTTTTGGACTCAGATCCAAATCAGGAATAGAAGAGCAGATTGAGAGCTATAAAATCTATTTTTGAATTTCCAAAAATCCAGAAGTGGACTGATTCACCATTGTTGGAAAATGAGTCCCATTGTACCTATCTATCAGGGATTTTTGCATATCTGAGTACCCATTTGT
>VDFB02212672.1:0-26061 GCA_007258455.2 Sequoia sempervirens | reverse complement strand
GACAACCTTATTTAGTGACCTACACCTAACCACTTAATTTATTACATTCAAGTGTAAACGTTCACTTTATTATTTCATTATTATAATGCACCCTAATACATTGTAGTATTCTCTTAATGACCAAACCGAAAGGATCTGGAGGTTTAGTCATTAAATTACAAGATATACATAAATGGGGAGAAACATTCGCATTAGCAACCTTAATGGTAGCAGGCTTTAGAGAAAGATATGTAAAATAAATAATGAACATTTTTTGCAGCAAAGTTATCAATTTGTTTGGATGTCTTTCAAGGTTACACATCTATTTTGTAAAATCATCATCGATCTCACCTTTAAAGTACAATTGGGGCCTTTGAGACATAATAGGCAAATGTTGTGGAGATAATCTTGACTTGAGACAAACTTTGTATGGGATGAATCTCAATTGGAATGGAGACACTATTAGTTTTGCATTGTTGATACATAGATGGAGAAGAACCACCCAAAAGCTAATTCATTAGAACACCCCATGAACTAGAATGCAATCTATCAATGGTGCCATAGTATTGGTTTCTATCTTTGTCTCATTAGATTTATGAGCAAACCATGGTTTATCTAGTGTAGCATGCAAAACAAGATCAACAAGCTTGTACAAGCCTTTGTACACATCGCTTGGTCCAATGCTTTGAGCAATTATTTTATCATGTATTACATTACAAACAATGCAGTATTTCCATTAAGTTGAACTCAAGTGTTAGGATTTTCTATAAGTTGGCTAATAGAGTAAATTTTTGTTCAAACTTAGAACATACCTAACATTTCTTACTAGAAGTTTGATGTCATTATTGAGTACAATTCTTACATCACCTATGTCTTTTACTATGTGTGACTTGTCAGCAAAGCAAATCAAGTTCATGTGACTATCATTGGTAGTAAGCCTGACATACCAGTCCTTTGGACATGCAAAGTGTTTAGATGCACTTGAATCAAAGACCAACAACTATTTTTAACATTGTCTAAAAGAGCCATCAATACAAACTCCTCATCTTGGTCTTCCTCATCAGTTAATGACATACTTCATTTTGTTGCTTGTGGGATAAATCATATTGTCTTGCAATTATTTTTGACATGCCCAAATTTTTAGCAATAAAAACAAGGTACATTTCTTCGTGGTTTTAAAGCGGAAGGATAACTATGGTATGTATGTTGAGATTGTGCAGAAAGTGCACTTTCTGAACTCCCAAAAGAAACTTCACTCATTTGCTCTTGTTATCTGTAATAGCCCACCCTTAATTTTTTCAATTTTGCACCCTTTTGTGTGTCATGTCCTTGAAATCGTGACGTTAAAATAGCAAAATATTTAAAATATTAAACATTTGATAGCATTATAATATTGATTGTCAAAGACAATATCATAATTATATTATCAATATTAAATATAATTAGACAATTCCCAAAATAGAAATAATAGCTATTATAATCATTGTAATAATATGAGCTAAATAATATATATTGAGAATTTACAGATAACTCAACACCTAGGATTAAATAATAAAATAAGGATAACCTAAAATATCATTATAAATGATAATCAAATATAAATACTAAATGATTATCTATATAATACTAGACAATGACGTTACACCTCCTTGGTTGTCTGCTCTACTCGATAACCACCACACGATAGAAGAGGATTGATGAAATTTTATGATATGCAATTAAGTGATCTCTTGTCTATTGCGTAATTAACATTCAACGCCGACTTGAAACATTCTATATACGTGAGCAAGGATAGGGTAAAGAATTGATCATAATATTTGCGGGAAACCTGTGACTTAATGTCATTGTCATCTAACGAGCCAAGCTTGATTTTTGCCAAGACAAATTTGGAGCACAACAAAAAGAGTTGAGTTGTGTTAGGCGAACAATATAATTGATGACATACAAAGCTTATATCGACTCCAGAGTAATTGCCAAAGTTGTTGATCCATTGTGTTAGGAGAGAAATCATAGTTTAACTCGTATACTCGTATTGTGTAATATCCCTTCTCTTGTCCATCCCAGGATAAGTCTCAAACCATCGAACAAACTAAACATCAGGGAATATCGAATAAAACTTTATTGATTCCTAAGAAGTAAACATTGTGATATAATTGCCCATGTAATAATTAAAATGATAAACCACAACAAACAAATGGACGTAACTCTAGGAAGGCAAAGGTGAAAGGCAACGTCACTTGGAAAAGTCAAATATAAAGGGGAGAACAATGAAGGAAGGAGACAAGGGGAAAACATGGAGAGCGTGGGTAGGACAAAAGTAAAGAGGTGACAGGGAGGAGGTCCAACATGCCTGATCAGGTGATATCATTCACTTAGCAATTAATATTTAGCACTTCCAAATATCAAAAGTAGACAATCGTCCATATGATAGATATTTGAATATATTGTGCATTAGTAATATCCTAGAATCTCTTTAATATTTATAATGGACTATCTCTATGACCCGATCGGGCTGCCGTCTACACTATGACTAACCTTGGACTCATCTCAAGCCAAATAGTCTGAACTCTAGTATGCATGCCTCACTGACAAATAGCATAGGGGAAGAATCTGATAATTAAGGAATCATTAATTCTGATTTCTGTATTCATAGATGCCTTGTCTTTTTAGCATGTAAATGTTCATGATGCTATTTACTTCTCAGTGGAACGAGATATTGATAGGATTGACAATATTGCAGATATATGATTGTTCCTTCATTCATTCAGAATTGATTATATAAACTAGATGTTATTTATTAATTACGTGATTCTTAATGCAGTGATCTCCATAAGTATTACTATAGTTGTTCTCGATTTTATATGGACTTAAGAATCAATGATAAGTGCAAAATAGCTGATTGTTTAAAGATTGTCTTCATGAGTGTTTGCAACTTATTGGGAGGAAGGGTGTGAGGGAAGTGGTGCCTAAAAACCCCACTCAAGTCTGCCCTTAGAACCCAAGTTAGGGATGGGCCTTGGAGGGGTGGAAATTCCACTCATAGTCCACCTAGTCCCAAGGCATGGGTGGGCCATGGAGGGGTGGGGGTCCCACTTAAGCATCCGCCGAGGCCACGAAGGGGTGGTAGGCCTAGACCACTTATACACTCCCCCTACTATCCCCAATAAGTTAAGTGTCTTCCGAGGTGATGGCACAGGTAGAGAAAGTAGGTACAAGTGTTTCCACTAAGCACACCACTCCAAGGGTGGAATAGTCTTGGTCGGATGTTCTTGCTGCTTGGGGTCAAGAGGTGGGTAGTCTTGGTCGAATGTTCCTACCGCTTGGGGCGAAGAGGTGGGTAGTCTTGGTTGGACACTTGTACTCTTGGACTTAGATGGATCGCTTCAGGTGGATCTACCCATGCCACTTCTCCTATGTCTTCATTATTACTTTTGTGATTATGTTTACATGTTGGATATCTAGATATTAATGCTAACAATGATATGTGTTTGTGGAAATGTTGTTAATATGGTGAATGTAGATGTCAATCCATTATTACTTCTTTGGAAAAAAAAACATTCATTTGAAAAGAAGAAACCCTAAACCTAATCAACTAGCGAATTCTAGGGCTAAGTCGGGTAAGGGACACTACATAGCGTTAGCCAAATAATAATGATATAAGTAACTAAAGTAAACTTCTGTCCACTTTTTGATCACCGAAGTCCCGATGAGGCCAAGGCAAGAGCATACAATGAGAAGGTGATAATTGCATTAATTGGAAATCAGATTGAATGAAAGCAAATGACCTACTTTTTGATCACCCAATTCTCGATATGGGAAGGTGAGAGCATACGGTGGTAAGGTTTACTATGGTTGGGCTTCGAAGCAAACTACTTCTTCAATGGGGTGAGTAAGTAAACCAAGTGCAAGGAAGGAAATCATCACTTGTTGAACAAGAATTACAACAAAGCAAATAAGCACTTGGTGGCAAGCCGACCAATCCAAAGCAAGATCCTGTGCTTGATCAACGGGTATAACATGAAAGCAAACTAAAAATCAACCACTTATTTAGTGGGAGTAGCATGTAAAATAAAGGAAGCTCAACCACTTATTCAGTAGGAGCACCTCTTGTTCAGTGGGTTAAGTTGCAATATAAATACAAGAGCAATCACCAATGGTACTACCAACAGTGTTACAATAAGCTCATTATGAAAATGCTTTAGTACATCATATGCTGCTGTTATGTTAGGAAAATGATAAGATCATGAAGCATAACTCCGCCAAAAGATGCTATGATGAGAAAATAAGGACTCCCCCACAAAATACCACAACTCTACCTCAATATGAAGACCCCAAATGATGGGAGAAGATCAAGACCATCGCTGCCATAGGTCTGATACACAATTTCAGGTCTGACACAATGTAACAGCAGTCTGATATGACCCACCAGCAATCTCCCAACTCCACCAAGTCATCCAAGAACACAACCGAAGTGCTAGCAATGCAAAGGACTAGACTAGGTGCCCTCCAATCAACCCAAACAGAAATGACAAGGCAGTTTTCAAAGCCAAACAACAGAAAAAGGAAGTAGCAACAGCAATGGTGCCCTCAAGCCAAGATGTACGACCTTCCTAGAGGGGCGACCAGCTCCATAGAATCATAGACTTCATAAACAATTCAGTTCTCTTGCATAAGGTGGCGCCCAAGGATGAGGAAACACTTGCATCAATACCCACAAAACGTTATGGCCTCCTCCAAACAACATGAGCATAAATGTTGGTTTGGTGTAGGTGAAAATGGTGTGACCATCAAGCATAAACCCTCTGAGAAGCATTCCCAAAACCAACCAAACCTCTGCACAAATAGTTATCATACCAAAACATAGCTAGAAATCATCATAAGTAACCAAAACAAAAAACAAACCATCACCAATAAGCTCCAATGGTGATTACTAAATGCAATCACACTCCACCAGCTAGGGATTATCTTCCAAATCCGAAACTAGCAAGCTATAGAGGGTTTTCGTCCTCTGAAGATTCAGGAAAGAACATCCTGGTTCCAATTGATAACATTATTGATATTCATGATTTGATGTGTTTTTACAAATGGAGAAAATCGCCTTATATGGACATAAATATGCTAAAAATAGACTAAATCAGAGCAGTTACGAAAAAACAACTAATTTACCTAAAATAGCTAAGATGACCATTTATTATTTTAATACCCTTGCTTAATGGTCATCGTTCTAACTACCCACAGAAACAAAGAAGGCTGCCCCCTTCTCTTTAGAACGATTTGCCACAAAAGACAAGAGCCTGCCATTGACTCTGCCACTTGAGATGAGTCTGCCACCAACCCTCCCAGAAACTACAAAACTTCTGGAAATGACGAAAACTAATCACAAAACATCCAACCTGATGTTGGCTAACAAAGTTGTCCCTCCCTGTAGCCAGAGACATTGAAAGACAATTGTTATGATTTTGAAGAAAAATTGGCAAACCCTCCAAACTTTTGCACATGAGCATGATGTTTGCCCTAGCAACTCTAGGTGCGACCGAAACAAACTGCAACAAACCACAATTTTTGAGGAAAAAATCGAAAACCTTGAAATTGAAGTTTACAAAGCATTGTCTTTTTGCGGAAAAAATGGTAAAAATCCTCAAAGCAATCTCACGCAATTCTGCGAATTACAAAAATCCAAACAAGCAGCTGGCACGAAATTGGAAACACGGATCAACATACAAAACATCGTTTTTAAGGAAAAAAGGTAAAACCATTCTAGAAACCAAAGAGCCCTCCCAAGTTGTGGAAACCCTAACTAGGGCATACAAGAGCAGACCCTTAATTTTTGAGGAAAAAATTATAAACCCTCCCATGATTTTTTCAGGCAAAAATATCAGAAAACCCAACAATTTTTTTAAGGGACAAAATTATAAACCCATATCTTTGAACAACATGAAAATGCTAAGAAGAGAAAGGAATAACAGCAGAGTCTCAGACCCTCGAGGATGCAATTGAAACCAGTCCACAAGGAATGCGTTAATGACGTGATGCTTCATAGGCCATTTGTTGTTGTTGAGTTTCCTGGCTTGGAAGCATTTATCAGTGACACATAATATTGCTTCTTTTGCATCGGCCTGTAGCACAAATCTGCAGCCCTCTTGAATATTTTTTCATGTCATACCCATCCTGCAAGCAGTGGCCTAGCTCTCTCATGGCGTCAATATGCCCCAGGGCGGCTATTGGAAACCCTAACATCTACATTGTGCAGAAATCATGATTAGAGAAGAAGTGAGGGTCACGCGCCAAAAAGAGGGCCTAAACATGACAAAGAGGGCCACAAACAAAAGACTAGATGCGTCGTCAAAAAGAAAACACACGCCAAAAACCCTCAGCACAAATCCATGTCCAAAAATTAGATGAAAAAATGCGTCCAGAAAAAAGTGAATCTGTAGAAAACAAGTTAAAAAACGTCACCCAGAAGAGACGCGATGCCTAGGAAAAAAATGTGTTTTCACTCAGAAAATCTGCCATAGAAAACCTTAAAAAAATAGGACACGAAAGAACCCACGATTAGAATAATAGCAACTGCAAAAAGCTTCAGAAAAAAATGTTGAGAAGATGACCCAAAAAACTTCACTCGATGGCCACGATTTTTGACGAAAAACTGACATGACTTTCTTAGGTTGCGTGCTTCAAAATTGCCTAAAAAAAATGGGTCTGTAATTCAGATTCAAAAACTTCAAAAAATCTCACAAAATCTGCTTCTGTGAAACCTTAAGAATTTCTCCAAAAATTCTTCGATTAAAATTGGTTAACCAGGTTCGAATTGCTTTGATACTATGATAACATTATTGATATTCATGATTTGATGTGTTTTTACAGATGGAGAAAATCTCCTTATATGGACATAAATATGCTAAAAATAGACTAAATCAGAGCAGTTACAAAAAAACAACTAATTTACCTAAAATAGCTAAGATGATCATTTATTATTTTAATACCAATCTGGCAGTATAACTTTATCTCCAAATTGCATAATCCTCAAATGAGAGCTCAAGTGTGTTTAAATAGGAAATGAGGGAGAAATTAGTGCAATCATTTCAATTTCCCTTTTCCCTCCAAAAGGGATGCTGCCCTTGGGGAAAATAAAATACTTTATTAAAATTCCATTTAAAACACCAACTTAGGCATCCACTTTTGCATGCCCCAAATTTACCTTTTAGAAACAACTTAAGTTATCAAATGCTAGGCGTGGGGGTCCGAGGGGCCTTTTTGACTATAATAATTTTATTTCTTAATTTGCAATATTTCCTTTTTTCTAACTCCAAGAATGGTGGAAGCACTGAACTGCCCAAATGATAGAACCCAACCATTGAAGCTGCCACTACTGCTAGAAATAGAAATCCTGCATTCAACTGCTACCAGGATGACCGCTAGAGATAGCACTTACTAAAACTAGCATACTGCTAAAAATAGTGTGTTTAAACTCAAAATAAACCCAATCTTAGATGCAACTATGACCTACTAAAAATAGTAACTGTTAAAAATAGCAGTTACTGCCTACGAAGGATCTCATAAAATCCAGAAAAACCAAAAAACTCTCTAGCAATCCTTTGCAATTTCTCCCTACAAATGCTGGTAAGAAACCCCAAAAAACTTTGAATCCCTCGAAACACCTCTGAATAGCCTACAAGACTGCAAAAATAGGCTGACGGTCACTGAAAAGCGTAGAGCTAAAAAGGGGACATTATAGTCCTCCTTCCTCAAGATTGCTTGTCCTTAAGCAATTGCATGTCATGTACTAATTGATTCTGAATTAAATTCAATATGACACCAAGAACCAAAATAAATCTGGGAAATTTGTAGCTTCCTTCACTTGGAACACTGTTCTGCTAGGTGCCTACACAAGTAACCTTCTAAAGTTCCCTTGTAAATAGAGCAACCAATCTCAACACGACCTTAATCAACTCCTTTGAGAATTGCTCTTCACAATCACAATCCGTGGTACCATATAGGTAAACTTGAGAAAGTTAATTTGAATTTCCTCATTTTCAACTTCCTGCACTTTACCATCATGGTTATAACTGAAAAATAAACTGCTGTCGAAAACATAGGTGCAAGTAAATGAATTAGAGAAACAACTGATTGGTGCTTGTATACTCCTCCAACATGGATCCTGATTGCTTACTCCTCCAACATGGATCCTGATTGCTCAAACTCGACATTCCCTTCATTTGAAGCCACAAGTGAATCTTGCTAAGGGGCTGAATGGACTGAAAACATGCAAACTTGCAGCCTTCCATGTCTGAAATTGTAATATACACACCTGATTTTTTTTTGAAATCACTGTTGGCTGATTGTATTGTTTGTTGATGTGTTTAGTTGCTTGTTTTCATTGTTTCAAGATGCATGTCAAACATTTAGAATATTGCATATAGAAGGAAATATTAAGAAGTAACATTGCTTTCCATAATGAGTAACAACATATGGTAAGGGCATTTGTTTACAGACCAAATCAGACTTATTACAATATGATATCAGAATTGATAAAAGCAATAATCAGACCTGGAAATGATCATACAACAGCAACAACTCTTGCAATTTTGCATCACATGTCATGTATGAGTATAGCCAGCAAACATGAGGGTTCCCACGCCAAAGAGCAGCACTCGAACACTGAAATATGCAGATTTTGGGCCTTTACATCAGCAGACCAGAAAATCTAGAATCCTCCAAAAAGGCATGATTCTCTAGGTAGGGCGACCGGCCCTTAAAATTCAGTCCACCAATAAAAAAAAATGTATGCTTAAAAAGGGGCGCCAAGATGAAAGGAATCCAATGGATGAATACCCAAAATGAAACTCCAAGCATGCACCGAGCTATGAGCTAATTTTACTTTCAGACCTGTCAAAAGGTAATTTTCAGAATTTTGGGAAGCAATCAGACCACTGAAAAAAGCTTCAAATCTCCTCCTTACCATCAAAACGAAGCCATGTAATAACATACACCGAAAACTCCAAAACTCAAATCAAAATACCAAAAATATCTTCATCTTTTCACCACAAAATTGCTTAAAATTAGAATTGTGTTGATGCACAAGGTGATCCTTGAGTAGAACCACTCCAATCTGGCTAGGGTGGATCTTTCACCACCGAAACCAGCTCCAAACGGTGAGGGATTTCGTCCTCAACTCGCAGCCAAAGAACTCTATAAGCATTCCAATAACATCCTGTTATGTTGCCAAATAGAAGATGATGGAATGAAGCCAAAGAACTTTGGAAACATTCCAACAGCATCTCTCCCAAGGTGAGACCACCATGTTTGTGCTACACCACTTTGCTGTTCATGTGAGCCTCATCTGAAAACATCTTCTCCAAAACAATGTGTAATGCCCTCTTTTCAATAGCCACCTTGAGGATTGTTTAGCCTTTATTTATTACGGAAGGCGAAAATGAGAAATAAGGGAATAATTATTAAATTAATTATTTATAAAGTTATTTCAATAAATTAAAATCATCAGATAACTTTATATTTAATTAATTTAATAAAGTGACTAAAATAAAATATTATATCTTAAAGTCATTTTAGGGAATAAAATAATAATATTTCTAGAAGCTTCCTGGAAGTCATTGAAAAACCTTTATAAGCAGCTGCTGGTTTAGCATTTGAGCATGTCTTGGATTATTCTATTCATACCAGATTGTTAGAAGCTTGAATGCTTTGCTTGTCTGAGGGTTTGAAGAGACTAGGATACCACGTTTGGTTGTGAAAGATCAACTTTAGCTGGAGAATGTGGAGGAATCCATTCAGGGTTTCTACAAGTGCTTCATTGCAAAGTTTGGATGGGTGCAATAGCTGATGTATTATTGCACTTCTGATAAAGAAGACTGAATTGATGGAATGGCTGGTTTATTATTGCATTTACACAAGGGTTTGCAAGTTCTAGCAGTTGGTTTATTGTTGCACTTGGAGTATCTTTGCTTGTTCGATATTGCTAAAATTTAATGGTCATTGACCAAATTTTGGTTACATAAGAAATTCAATTTTGTGAAAGGCATTGCAAAATTACAAACCGAGGTTTCTACAAGGACAACCAAGACAACCTGAAGAGAAGGCTACAGCTTATTGCTCTTTCCATGATATTGATGCACACACTAGAGCTACATGTCCGAAAAATTGAAGGATGAATTAGATCATGGGATTTGCTGATGCTGCTCCAAGTACAAGTTTCGTGCCTTCAAACTCAAATGTTGTCTCACCACACACAGACAACTTTGATGGCGACTTTGCAACGAGATACTTTGATAGAGAACTCGTTAATGAAGAACAAGAAGAAGAATACCGCCAGTACATGAGAACATCTCATCGTTTGTGTTCACGCGTGCACAACACTTCAAAGCATAGAAGGAAAAAAAGGAAAAGTGGAATATAAATGAAAAGAGAAAGGAATTTCCTTCCACTTCCAGTACTAAATCTTCACAAGAGAACACCGTGCCGGTTGCTCGAGACTCGTCTTCAACAAATTTTGACATTGTGTCTTCAATGATGAAGACGAAGGTGAAAATTTCACAGTTGGAGTATTTTTAGGATCATCTAGAGCAGTTGGAGAGAATCCTCAAGGTTGTAAAGAAGAAGGTTGCCATCCAACCTACATTGCTTGAGTCGTCTGTACCAATAGAAGACAAACCAAAACCATTCTATATATCTTTGTATATAGGAGGTTTTAAACTCAACAATTGTATCATAGATAGTGGAGCTTTGGACAACGCCATGCCCTTGCAGATCATGAACGCGTTGGGACTTCCGTGCACCAAAAGTCACGACAAGTGTTATTCACTTGAGTCGAAGTCGGTGCTGTTGGTTAGTCAACTAAAAGATGCACAAGTAAGGCTAGCATCTTGTCTTGAAAAGAAAATAACGATGACTATCTATGTAGCTGACATTCCAACTAGTTACGGGATGTTAATCAGTAGGAGCTTTTGCAAAGACCTCGAAGGCAAAATTCAATTGGATTGGTTGTTCGCGACAATCCCATTGAAGAAAGGTAGTTTCAAGCTAGAACCTGAGGTGAAGTCAAGGTTTACGGTGGTAAAGTCCCAAGACCCCCACGCACGAGTGTTATATCAAGACACGGGTCCGAGCACATATGCTATGATGTCTGAAGTAATTGAAGACAATCAAAAGTTTGCACTTTCCACAACTACATCATATGAAGAATCAAAAGCGTCCACGATGCCGTTTGACGACAGTTGCTCAACATCAGGTTCAAAAGCGAGAGTTGTCATCACCTCTCCTGAAGGTCTTCTATATCCATTTGCATACAGATTGCAATTTGAATGCACCAATAACACAGCTGAATATGAGGTGCTTTTATTAGGTCTCAAGAATGAAAAGGATATGGGGATCAAGTTACTTAGATTTGAAGGAGATTAGAGCTGATCGTTAAACATATCAGAGATCAATTTCAAGTCAGGAAGAATCACCTTCGACTGGTTTGATGCGTTCGAGATCAAATACATTCCACGTACAGACAATAGTAGAGTTGATGCCCTTGCAGTGTCCGCTGCTCTTTTCATGCCGCATTTTGACTTTTTGTCAAAATTCTTTTGCTATTGAGCTGATTTACAGGCCACCTGTTCCAAACAATTCCGACAATTGGCAAGTCTTTGACGATGATGATGACATCAAAGGATTTCTTGTCTTGGGAGACAACTACAAAGAGTTGTTCTTTGAAGGAAGTTCTACTCCTTTCAAGGAATAACTCACAGAAGACTCTAAAGTTACAAACTTTGGGATCATTCAATTGAAAGGAAATCAAATTTCCAAGGGTTTCGTTTCTTTATAGAATATTTTTGATAGGCATGACTGATACATTCAAGAACATAAGATGTCAAGTGTTAATACTTCTATTGAGCATTACCAAGTGAACATTAGCACTGAAGACAAGCCTCGGCTTGTTAATTTAGGCAAGTGTTGTACTCCAGAAGAAGATGAGATGTTTATCGCCTTGTTCAAACAATACAAGGATGCAATTGTTTGGTCTTACAAAGACTTGAAGGTCTTCACACCCGTAGAATTGTTTCATACAATTCCTCTGAAGTCTAATGTCAAGCCTTTCAGGAAAAAGCAAAGAGATTATAATCCGTGGATCCAAGATACTATCTACGCGGAGATTCAAAAGATGGACTCAAAGATAATATTTCCAATTCATCACTCCACCTGGGTGTCTAACATAGTTCCTATGCGCAAAAAGAATAGTGAAGTCAGAATTTGCGTGGATTTCAGGAATTTGAACCAATTGTTCTTGAAGGACATTTACCCCTTACCGATCATGGAGCATACCTTGTAGATAGTCACCGGTTCAGAGATGCTATCATTTCTTGATGGTTTTTCTGGATACAATCAGATTGCAGTGGTAGAGGAGGATCAGATCAAGATAGCTTTCACCACCCTGTGGGGAACGTTTACTTATGAGAGGATGCCTTTCGGCCTTATTAATGCCGGTGCGACTTTTCAGAGTGCCATGGATTTGGTGTTTGGGGATCTCAAGGACAAAGTCATAGTCATCTACCTTGATGACTTGACCGTTTTCTTAGATAAACGGGAAGACCACTTTTCACATCTCGTGAAAGTGTTCGAAAGATGCAGGTATCACAAGATCTCATTGAATCCTAAGAAGACTTTCTTTGCGGTGACGAAGGGCAAGCTACTTGGCCACATCGTTTCCAAAGAGGGGACTAGGATTGACCCGAATCAGGTGGATTCAATTAAAAACATGTCTCTTCCAACAAACAAAACGCAGGTGCATTCCTTTTTCGGTAAAGTCAACTTTGTCCGGAGGTTTGAACTTGATTTCTCGGAGCTGATCAAGGAGATTTCAGCAATGATGAAAAAGGCGTCCACTTTCATATGGACAGAAGAAGGCAAGCATGCCTTGATTAAAATCAAAGAAGCTATTTCTCATGCACCAGTGTTGGTTTGTCTTGACTTTGAGAAGGATATTATCCTTTATTGTTATGCATCGGAAGTTCGGAACACACTCTGCCTGTTATATTGACTCAGAAGCTCAGTGAAGAAGGAGAATCTCCAATTGCTTTCATGAGCGACAGTTTTAAGGATAGTGAATCACACTAATCTCAAATTGAGAAGAATGCGTACGTTGTCGTCAGAGCTATCAAGGCTTTCAAATTCTACATTTTAAATTCTTATACAACGGTGTTTGTCACCGATCCAATGGTAAAAAGTGTGCTAACTCAACAGGAGATGGGCATGAAAAGAGGAAATTGGATTGCTAGAGTTCAAGAGTATGATTTGGAGATCAAGCCGACCAAGCTCGTTCGTAGGCAAGGTCTCTATCAATATTTGGTAGAGAATGGAGATCAAAAGTATCAAGGCAATGGTGAAATTGAACCTAAACCGGAAATTGAAGAGAACCTTCCATTGGTCCTATTTGTTGATTTTGTGGAGCAATGGTACACAACTTTGTGGTATTATTCAACTTATGGAGAATTTCCACGTCACATGGACAAACAACAGAAAAGAACATTGAAGCTAAAAGCACAAAATTTTGTGCTTATCAATAACGTTATGTACAAGCCTGACCTTGATGAAACTTTTCTATTATGCATAGGGAGGAACAAACAACAAAGATTGTTGGTCGCTTTTCATAGTCAAGCATGCGAAGGACACTTTTCATCGAGGGTCACTGCATTCAAAATCCTGCGAGCATAGTTCTATTGGCCGACTATGTTTTGTGAAGCATATGAATGGGTGTAGAGGTAGCACATGTGTCAGGAGTTTGTTGGCAAAGTCAAATTGGCATATCTTTCACTTAGGCCAGTGATTATCGATGCTCCATTTCAACAATGGGGTATGGATTTTGTAGGTCCTATCAACCCACATTCCAGCAAGGGGCATGTTTATCTCCTTACAACCACAAATTAATTTACAAAATGGGTTGAGGCAGTTCCTACCAAACGAGCTACTTTTGAAGTTGTATGTGACTTTCTGAAAGAGAACATCATTTTGCGCTTTGGGGTGCCTCATAAAATTGTGACTGATAATGCAACGTGTTACTTGTCAGAGGAGCTACTGGAGTTTTGTTTTGATCACGACATTATGTTGTCACACGCATCAGATTATTACCCTCAAGGTAATGGACAAGCTGAGTCATCAAACAAGAACATAGTCACAATAGTGCATAAGTTGGTACACTCAAACCAGTGGGCTTGGCACAAAAAGTTATATGATACTCTTTGGGCTGATAAAATCACTCCCAAAAGAGCCATCAACGCCTTTCCTTTTACACTTTTGTATGGTAAAGAAGTAGTTGTGCCCATCACATTGGAGCTATCTATTTTACAGATGACATTTTGCAGTGGAAGATGAAGAATTCAAAGATCCAATCGAGAAGCAGATGTTGTACCTGATAAATTAGAAGAGGAAAGGGTGGAGGTCATCGATAGAATCACTAAGCATCAAGAGCGAGTGAAGAAGATTTTTGATAAGAAGGCTCGTCAGAGAGACTTCGAGATCGGAGATCAAGTCTTGTTGTGGGACAAAAGACACGAACTGTAATGTCCCCATTTTCATAGCCTTCATAGTGTGATTTCTTAGACTTATTACTGAAATATGCTAACCAATTTTTTCGAAGAAGTAACACAACATAACCAGCAATAGATGATTGGATTAGCGTTAGCCTCAAACTGAAACTGAACTTGAATTGAAGAACTTAGAATTGAAGAACTACTCAACGTCAAGAATGTGCACTCAAGATCCCACTGAGGGCGAGGTGCTAACATATGACGGAGTCTAGAAAATTGAAATTATAAACTGATAGGCGGATAACCAGCCATAGAAAACATTTCCTCGCTACCACCAAACAGTGGGGGGAAAAATTACAATTAAGCACAATTCATCCGCTGCGGCGGGCATCCACAGAGCTGTGGGGATTCACCACTATGAAGTGGGTATAAGAGTGTTACAAATAGATTGTCCACACTGGCGGTAAACCATCCAGGGGTAATTTAATGACAAAACAGAAAAGTAAATTGCAGAAATGAAAGAATGGTTGGATTAGTAATGCTTAATCTCAACCTTACAAATAAAACTCTGCAAATTACTAAGTACAATTGATAAGGAATGAACCTTAGATATAAGTATGAACTTTTACAATTGATATAACACTCAAATACTGAAGTATATGCCAAAAAATGGAAATTGCAACAATCTGATATAAAAATCAGTGTTCTGGAAATTTATAACAGCAGACTGTGAAATCATGAAAATGCTCATAAGTTGACCAATTTACCTCCGAATGATGTGAAATCAATTGCAGATGCTCTCTAGAGGATAGACGCCCAAGACAAAGTCCAGAAACCACGACCAAAGGCTCCCAATTATTTAGCACGGATTCCAATGCATCACCAAATGGTACGGCCTCTTGAGAAAATCGATTTTACAAGATAAAATCAACAACTTGAAATTAAATTCTGATTTTTTGAGGAAGGTGGCGCCTCAAGTCAACAATTGGATTGCTCAAGTACCCAGAACGAAATAAAATTCACTCCAAAAGTTATGAACAGAAATCAGCTTCAGCTGTAGCAAAACCAGGAAATTCAAAACTGTAGAATACTCCAAAATTCTTCAATCTTTGATGCTCAATCTGCTAGTCTGATGTGAGAAGCAGCAATGTTCCAACTAGGTGTTGTATTTCAAACACGAAATTGGGAAGGGGCTAGGAGGTAGCATCCTCGAAGCAACAGCAAAATGTCCATAGTCATTTTGACAGCATAATAGTAAGGTAAACAATGGATGAAATGCTGTAGCAAAAGCCTTCAATAAATAAGAGCTCAACAAAACTCTTCAATTGCCTGAGAAGCAGCTCAAAAGACACAAGAGACCTTTCCAATTCCCAAGACCAGTCAACTTCTCAAGTGGCGTCCCAAAAGCCTCCAAATATTTCACTTTATTCAAATAATATAAAAGTGGCGTCCACTTTTGCTCAAGGAATAAAGTTCTTAATAAAATTAATAAAGCTCTTTATGAAGGCGTACCCTTCATGGCCCCACTTTAAAAACAACTTAAGTTATCTCCTTAGGCCAAGGGGGTGTCAACAGTGAATTAAAACATAATGCCTTTAATTAAATATTTTCACCAAATAAAACGGTGTTCCACCTAGTCTCTGAGAGGACGGGGAGACAGGGACGCGGGGCGAGACTTGGGCCTAATTTTGGGTGGGACGGCGTGGGGCGGGAGGCGGCGCTAAAATACATATAGTACTTGAAAAATTAGTTATAAAAAGATGTATAACAATATAATTACATAATTGTAGAAGCCTAAGGAATAAGTAAAGTTAACACATAAAAACAAAACTTAAAACTTAAAAGATTAATTGTTTAAACACAATAACACATTGCAATAATAATATATCATTTCATTGAACTAGTGAACCATTGAACATTGAAAATCAAAATGAAAATATAGACATTGGAAAATGCAACAAGAACTAGATGTTTCATAATTTGAGTTTCATAATGACATAATCATGATTCATGAATCATAATTACAATCAAGTATCACTGTATCATCAATGTGCAAACTTCAAACTTCAAAAAACAGAGTACAAGTAACAAAATACTAGTAAATAGTAAATACAAATAGTAAATGGCTCCAAGCTAATGGCCTAATGCCTCTAATGATCTAATCATCTCCAAACTCCATGCCAATCTCCTCATCACTGGAACTGCTGGACTCCACATGCTGAAGCTCATCTAAACCAATACCAACCAACCCTGTCTGTGTAGGATCATCATCTATCTGTGCTGGCTCTTCTGGCTCTACATCCCATCTGGCTGCTGGACTCTCCTTGTATGTAGTTGTATTGCGGTCAAATAGACGTAAGGCACTATGTACAGCCACAAGCTTCTCTGCCCTCCTAGAAGTAAGCCTGTTCCTCTTAATAGAGTGAATGAAGCTATAAGTGGACCAGTTCCTCTCAGCAGCAGAAGAACTAGAAACCTGGGACAGCAAACGAATGGCTAGAGTAGTAATCAAAGATCTAGGCCCATGCATAGTCCACCACAACTTGGGGTCCTCCTCTGACATAGTCTCCAAATCTACCTTGGCCGCCTCTGAATATCCCCAAAGAGTGGCAAATTTTGTCCACTCGGTACGAAGCAAGCTGGCCTCTGTAGGATCATACATTCTGTCAATGGCCTTCATGAACCCTTCCTTCACCTCAGCATCCTCTATAGGTGTTATTCTGCCGGGACGTGGCACATACCACTTCGGGTTCAATGCATAGGCAGCCATGTGTAAGGGAGTGTTGAGCTTCTCCCATCTATGCTGAATGATTGGATAAATGTGCTCGGTGTAGAATTGCATTGTGGGGTCCTTCTCTCGCACTTTAGCCTTCATTTGATCAAGCATGGAATCAATGCACTCGTATACCTCTCCAAGGGAAGGTGCATTAGAGTCCCCAAATCTAATAACTTTGAAGACTGGATCAATGATGGAGACAATATATGTGGCATCAGCCCAAAAGACATCATTCTTCACCACCTCCTTAACCCTCAACCCCTGCTGTGTCTTCGACTCAGGCCATCGGTTCCACTCTGCTGTCATTACCATTATTTGCAATGGCTCTTGCAACTCAAGCATCCTCTCCAAGAGAATAAAGTATGATGCATACCGAGTCTCTATAGGTTTCAGGAATTCCTTCTTGGAGAAGGTCCTGAAAAGTGCATGCGAAGTATGGTGGTTGCAGATAAACATCTGCACATCTCTAGCATCACTCACAATTGATTTGATCCAGCTGATTTTGCCCATGTCTTTAAGTGCATTATTCATAGCATGCACACAACAAGGAGTCCACCAAATGTGTCTATAGGCTGCCTCAACCAACCTCCCTGCAGCTCTACACACATGGGCTGCATCTGTCACTACCTGCACCACATTTTGTGGCCCAACCTCCTCTATGGCATCCTTGAGGATCTGATACTGATAATGAGCATCCTTGTTATGCCCTGAACAATCAATAGCCCTAAGGAAATAAGGGCCCGCTGTAGATGTGACCATGACGTTGATGAGTGGACGATGCCTAATGTCTGTCCACCCATCCATGACTATGCTGCATCCACTTGTGACCCAGGTTCTCTTCATCTTCTCCATCAAAATATTAATCTTGGAAAAGTTTTGATCCAAGATTGTTGTCCTCAATTTAGTCTCCCCTGGTGGCACATATGATGGTCCTGCTCTTATTACCTTTGACATAGCTTCCTTATAGTAAGGAGAGCGAGCCACATGGAATGGAATGCCATTGGCAAAGAAGAATTTGCCAATAGCATCATCTGCCTCATCCTTTGCTTGTGTATTAAATAAATCTACCAATGGTTGTGAACTTGAAGATGCAACTTTACATTTCCCCTTAGGCTCTCTTGCACCTGAACTGAATGGATTTGGTGGCCTTTGACTCTGCAAAGTAGAAGTAGAAACTGCTGCAATCTGATCACTCTGACTCCTTTGTCCCAATGTGGCAGTCATAGGTGTTGCTTCCTCATTAGTACCCCATAATTTTAGAATTTCAGCTCTATACTTTGCATTTTTTTTCACCTTTTTGCAAACCTCTACACCTTTGCCTCGAATAAGAAGTAAGTGAGCATTAGTTCTAGTAATGCTCCCTTTCCAGTCAATATGACAAAGGTGGCACTTCCACTTTCTGGTGCCTCCACGTGTCCCAGGCTGTGTTGGCATCTTAGATGCAAATTGTTTTAATGGTGATTTTGGATCGAAGGGGCCCTTGGCATATCTTTGGAGGATTTTTGAAGGGCATTTATCTTTTCTACTCCCAGTAGAACCTGTTTCAGCTTGAGTTTGAATATTTAAGTCATGTTCACCCTCATCTATTTGAAAATCTGAATCATCAGATTCATTTTCACTTCCACTTCCAATTTTTGTTTCAAGTTCAACCTCTTCACCCTCAACCTCATCATCACTTCTATTGACTGGTGAACTCATTATGCCTTATGGTAACCACGTAATGTCAAATGATGCTGCAAACAACAATTTCAAAACAAAATCAGACCTTTATAAATTTTAAAATTTTAAAAAGAAAAATAAAAAAAACAGTATTATCATTATGATATTCACAGAAAAGTTGAAAACTGAAAATCATACAATATTTGAGATTCAGTCTTTCAGATTATGAATTATGAATTTATGATTATCAAAAATTTTGAAAAAAAAAAGCAGTTTTTAATATTCAATGATTCATATAAATTAATAAAATTATAAAATTATAAATATTTTAAAATCAGTATCAGCCATCAGGCTTCAAAAAATGTGGAACAGTGGAACTAGAAGCACAGTTGTAGGCAAAATATCAGTATTAAATTTTCAGGGTCACGAAAATGGTTGATAACAAAAAATAAAGAAATCAGAATAAATTTGACCCATTATTACTTTGAAGAGGGATCTCAAAGGAGACTAGAACAGTTGGAAAAAGAAAAATTCTTGAAACAGTTGTATCCAAATATACTTTCAAAAGTTTGCCTGTGGAAGCCTCAATTCACTAAACCAGAATTTTAGGCAACAAATGTATTTCTTCTAAAACTGAAAGCAAAAAATCTGTGAAATTAAAACTTAAAGAAAAAATGAATCAAATTGCAATGATATTCATCTGTTCTGTATACAATCATGATAACATGAACAGCACAAGCTCCTTATTTTATTAGGCTTAGCCTTCAGGCTTCAAAAAATCAAAATGTGGAAGCATAGCTGTATGATGTGAAATTTTTGACAATATGCCTCAAAGAGATGTCATCTCATGGAATGCAATGAATCAGAATTTAAGAATTATGAATATGATAAATGATAAATCTGAAATCATAAAAATAATAAAATTTAAATGATTTTTAAATCTCATCAATTTATAATTTTATTTTTATTTTTAAATTTTATTTCACAGTCAAGTTCGAAGAGGGTTCTTGCTTTTCATTGGGTTGGGAATGCGGCGCTGGCCGCTCAAAGAATGGTTGCTGCCGCCTGTGGAATGCAATCGCTGGTTGAGGTCGGCGGCCGCGAAAGCCCAAGCAGCTGTTGCATTTCGAAATATGCTGGGCATTCCTAACCCCAACAAAACGAAACAAAAAATAAATAAAACAAATAAAACGTAAATCGATTCAAAATGATTCAATAAAACCAAAAATATAAAATGATAAATCTAACTGCGGGTGGCCGACGCTAGTAAAATGCAAAAAACCCTGCTCTCCAAGTCCAGTCTCCAGATCCACTTCAATCTCAGACTACAAGCTTTTACGGCAGCTCTTACCCAGGCGCACAACATAAAAATGACCAAAATAACATATTGTAAAACATTATAGTTTATATTTTTTAATAAAATTATAAAAATATTATTAAATTGCAAGTTTTAGTTTTGGAGGGGACTTGGGAGACGTTTCCCAGGAGTTTCCCAAGTTTCCCAAGTTTCCCAGGTGTCTCCCTTTGAGAAACTTCAGGGAAACGTCCCCCTCATGGAAGGAAACTGGGATTCGCTGAGGATTTTCTCTGTGCTGCCTCCCCGCCTCGAAACATCCCTCGCCTTGAACCTTATTGTTTTGGGGACGCCCTGCGGGAAATAATCAATAAAACTTCTTGCCAGACGCCGCACAATAACCGGCCTAACCGAAATGACTTAATGAAGGCTGACAACTGAACCACTGCCAAAATTAGTATTTACTAAAAATAGTAAATACCTAGAAATGCCACAAATCTCCAAGCAAGGAAACCCTAATTTCACTTCTGATCAACCTACGGATTTCCAGAAATAGGTTATCAGTCAAAGAAGAGCGTATGGCCAAAGTGGGGACATTACAGTCCGCCCTTCCCAAAATTGCTTGTCCTCAAGCAATGCCACAACACTCCAAACTGATCCCACCAAATATGTAGGATCCCAAGGTCCCAAGTCCATCTCGGAAAGGTTCCATCATGCTGATGCTGCTCTACTCTGAACACACGAATGAAATCACTGCACCAGAACTGCATAAACCATCCCTGCCACCTCAAGGAGATAACATGCCTAAAATTCAAACTAAAAAACATGGAAGGAATGGAATCAAAATCTAGCAGCATCTCATGCCCAATAATCTCTGAGGAATTAACATCTGCAATGTTAATGTCAATCACCATCCTGAGAATAAAGAAGATTACTCTAAACAACTCAAAGATATTCTCATCAACATCACTCCTCAAAGCATCAAACCAAATCACAACAACAAATGTAACTCCATCATAGCTATTTGTAAAAGAATAAACAGCCCTTTGCATGTACATAACAGCTGCATCATCAAAGCTCCTCAAGGATGTATAATGCCTCTTCTGAATAATTCTGATATATGCAAGGAAATTTATGAAAACTCCCACTAAAATCTCAAAAGTCTCAAAAGGTTGAACCCAAACAAGCAAGGGTTCGCTGCCCCAAACACTAGTGCAAGAATTTGTATAGAACAAATCACTGGAAAGGAACTTAAACACTATCCAAATCTGATCCAAATCACTAAGAAGCATCATTTCCCACTTTTGAGGCCATAAACCACTACTGAAAAAAGATTGAGAAGAGGAAGAATGAATGGACCAGCTGCCCATGAAAACTGAAATGAATCTCTCAAAATCTGATTTTAGGAAAATCATCATGCAATGAACTGAACAGTTGCTGCAATACTGAAAATCAACGTCCATAATAGAACAATTGCTCATGACCAAGGCTGAAAACATCTTCTCAAGAAACTCCAAACCAACATTAAACCATCCTTTGTTCGAAATATCTCTCCAATTCACCAGTTGATGAGCAAAAAGAACCTTCAAATGATTGGCAAAGATGGGGACATCATCAGAGGATCTGAAAATTAAATTCTTATCTCTCCAAAGATTCCTCTTTCTACTAGTAACAATTTCCTTCAAGCCATATTGAGTATTCCAAACATGGATACTCAACTGAAAATGTCCTCCAATGCATCTGAAATAGTACTCAACACTTCTCCAAGTACTAATCAAGGCAAAATGCAAATTCAAGAATTTAAAGTCTTCTTTGATAAACCCATGTAGCCCACTCATGAAAACATCAACATTAATGGAGCGCAAAACAAAAGTTGTCCTCAATTCCCATTCCCTCAAAGGACTAGGATGGGCCAAAACATCACTCAACTCAAGAGATAGATTGTTCAGAAAGTAAATAATTTGTTTAGGTTCAACTTTCTCCCAAACTTTATGAGTAATAAGTCTAGAATCTTCGCTTGTTGCTGTTGCAATGGAGTGACCAGCAGCTACCACCAAATCAAGAATGAAAGACTCAACATTAGAGTTCAAAGAAATCTGCAAACAAGAGTAGGAACCACTGCTGCAATATTGAAAATCCACATTCATCTTGACCAAATTGCTCGAACACAAGGGTGGAAACACCCACTCTAAGAGTTCCATTACAGCCAAGAACCATTCTTTGCTCAAAATTTCTCTCCAATCCATTTGTTGATAAACAAATGGAATCATCAAGTGGCTGATAAGAAAGGAGAAAGCACCATTAATTTTGAAAGTTTGATCCTTATCCCTCCAATGAACCTTCCTACCATACCCCAAAAGATTTTTCACAACAAATTTCTGAGTACCAATCAACTCCAATTGCACACCCAGAAAATTATTGACTTCTTTGGTAAACCATTGAAGTCTATCCAAGAAAGCTTCAAAAACAAGGGAGCCTGAAACAAACATTGTCTTCAAATCCTTCTCCCAAGACAAGATAGTGTGAGCATTACTCAATCCAAAGGATAAACTGTCAGGCATGTAAACAATATGTCTTACCAAAACATGTTTTAACACCTTGGTGTCAAAGATGGGGAAGTTGTCATGAATCAACACTTCCCATATGGAGACTGAATTCTCTAAACCTCTTATGCATTCACTTACAAGCAAACTTGGAGGATTATCAATCACAGAATATATCTCGTCCCTACATTCTCTGAGAAGTTTGAAATCAACTAGCTGGTCTCCTACCTCCATTACACCCAACTGAACATTCGCTAACATGCACTTTGTTGATTCAAGCTCATGGCTGCAAGCTATCACTTCTTGAGGCAAGTTCTTTTCCCAACTCAAGAGTTCACACTCTTGATTTACCTTCCAATTACCATCATCATCATGAATCTCCTTAAAATTAAGCAAGGTTTCATCATTATGGAGTTCATTAATACCTTCAACTATTTGCTTGATCTCCATAATCCTTGTATCAGCTTCTTGTCCTTCAAATGTAGCTGCAATAGGAGTTTGATTTTCTCCCTTGCATAAAGAGTGATGAGCTAAGGAAAGATCAAGGTAAAGACGATCAACCTCTTTCTCCTTCTCTAGGTAGGCATTATAGGTCTCTTCTGCAAACTTAATGGCATTATCCCTATCTGAGAGCAAATGCAAATAATCTATCTTTAATGATTCCAATGCTTCTTTGATAGTTTGCAACTTGGAAAGAGTGACTCCTTTAACTCCATTCTGTCTCTCTTCAAACTGTGACTTCCAGTAGAGTTCTTCAACAAAATTGTGTGTGCTATCAAATCTTGATAATGCTTTAACAATTTTCTTTTCTGAAACCATTAAGTTATCTTTCAAAACTTGCAGCTCTTTAGGCCCATGATCAAAATCAGCAAAGAAGCTTTGCTCATCAAATATCAACTTTTCTGATTTATTTTCTTTGACTTGATTCTCAAAATCAGCTTCCTTCCTAACAGCAATATTTTCAAACAATGAATCATTATTGATTGATTCTCTTAAAGTCTTGGTAGCAACATACTCTGCTTTAGTGGCTACTACTACCTCAAAGGAATCTTTATGGAGCTTTGCCAAACAAGCTTCTTCATCAACGACAACGTCTTCTCCAATGACTTCATAGCTTGAAATACAAAATGAATTTTGAACTTTATCAGGATCAAAGGGAAATTTATCCCACTCAAGTTCTTTAACATACCTTGGTGCCATCTCACCAGGATCCCAAATGCAAAAGGGTTGATTGTAATGATCAACAGGAACAAGATCTTCATGCTCCTCTTGGATTGTTGACTCATTGAATGAGTCACTCCTCATTCCATTCAAACTGAAATCTTCATCAGTAACTTCCTCCAAGAGCTTAGTTTGATGATCAAGCTCACTACCGCCTTCGCCACCGTCATCATACTGGAAATAAGAGTCATCAAAGCTGGCTGCTTTGATTAATTTATCATTTTTATCTTCAACAAACCCATCATGAATAGATGTGTTGCTGATTTTATCATTAGCATCCACATACATACCAAAGAAATCTTCTTGGTCACTTGTCATAAATTCTTCATATGTATTCAAAATTGATGTTGCCTCCCTACACTCACCCTCAGCATGTGCGGACAACTGCATATCAATAGGTATTTCTTGAGAAACAACCTTACAATCATTGAGAAACAATATTTTATTTCCGACTTCTGCATTAATGACTACCTCATTTTTCTGCTCTATCTTCCTCATGTGTGGCTTCAATTTTCTATCACACTGAATGAACAAATCTCTTATCAACATATCAGCAGTAGAGGAATCCTTTCCTTCTTGTTCATGAATGTTTAACAAAAAAGTTAAGACGGATTTTGGAATGTCATCCATCTCATTGATAGTTAAAATTAAAATGTTCCTCATTGCTGCAACTACATCCTCTTCTGGTTCACTCCAAGTTGAAATAAAGAGGTAATGGATCAAATAATATATTTGATCTTGCATACCCAATTCAACCAGCAAAATACTTGTTTTGAGTTCAGAAAAGATCTTCAATATAGTAGCTCTTCTGGAGTACTGATTACTATCAATTTCATCAAGGTCTTGAAAACTTTCCACTATCATATTTAATATGGTCTTCATAGTTTCGACATCATAGGGCAATTGGGGAATTACAATTCTTATTATCTCCATGAAACAGGAAGAAATCAGTAGCTTGGTTTCTTCATCAGGATGCCCCAACCAATAGGGCTGGTTCAAATAATTCACTGTAGGAGCTAGGGCCAACTCCATTTTCTCTGAAGGTGATTGCTTCACTTGTCTCAAACATTGTTCTAACAAATGAAGAATGTTTTGTTCATCTTCTCTTGACTGAAATTCTTTACCAAGTCTCTTTCCAACCATAAAGAGAGTCTCTGCCAACTTCATCTCTTCATTAGCCATGCCTAACTGCCAACTTCTGGATACCACAAGGAGCTGAACTAAAATCTGCTCTGACTATCGGTGTAGTACCGGAGATCTCTGTCACTCATCTGATACACAACTGCAAATTTGCCACAGGATGGCAGGGTAACCTGGCTCTGATACCACTGAAATATGCTAACCAATTTTTTCGAAGAAGTAACACAGCATAACCAGCAATAGATGATTGGATTAGCGTTAGCCTCAAACTGAAACTGAACTTGAATTGAAGAAACTGAACTAGAATTGAAGAACTACTCAACGTCAAGAATGTGCACTCAAGATCCCACTGAGGGCGAGGTGCTAACATATGATGGAGTCTAGAAAATTGAAATTATAAACTGATAGGCGGATAACCAGCCATAGAAAACATTTCCTCGCTACCACCAAACAGTGGGGGGAAAAATTACAATTAAGCACAATTCATCCGCTGCGGCGGGCATCCACAGAGCTGTGGGGATTCACCACTATGAAGTGGGTATAAGAGTTACAAATAGATTGTCCACACTGGCGGTAAACCATCCAGGGGTAATTTAATGATAGAACAGAAAGTAAATTGCAGAAATGAAAGAATGGTTGGATTAGTAATGCTTAATCTCAACCTTACAAATAAAACTCTGCAAATTACTAAGTACAATTGATAAGGAATGAACCTTAGATATAAGTATGAACTTTACAATTGATATAACACTCAAATACTGAAGTATATGCCAAAAACTGGAAATTGCAACAATCTGATATAAAAATCAGTGTTCTGAAAATTTATAACAGCAGACTGTGAAATCATGAAAATGCTCATAAGTTGACCAATTTACCTCCGAATGATGTGAAATCAATTGAAGATGCTCTCTAGAGGATAGACGC
>VDFB02212670.1:0-14895 GCA_007258455.2 Sequoia sempervirens | reverse complement strand
TTGATTCAATAATGTTTATGGTTTGATATTTGAAGTGCTGCAGCAATCCCTGGTCCATACTTTTTGCAACCAACTGATTGTTAGTTTCTTTGTAAAGTTATCCTGGACTTTATATTCGTTGTGCTTAGTTCAATTATGAGGGTTTATTCATTTCAATACAGTCAGGGTTGTTTGAATGAATGTTCATGATCTGAAAATATTAACACCTTAGAAGATTGCACTGTTTCTATAAGATTGCAGATCCATCTGGGTCAAGTAGAAATTAGTTTTGAGGGATTGGTCTATTTTGAGTGTTTGTCATTTGCATTATTAATCTTAGGTTTAGTGGTAAATTTAGAAATATCTTTGAAACCTTTTATCTTTTGTTATTTATTTCATCATTTGGGTTAAATTTAGGATTGAAGTATCATTATATTGCTAGATCCTCGGATAATTAGAGATCTCGCGATTTTGTTTTGTAGTAAGGTCCCATTGTGATTACTCTCAACATTTTCACATTTATCACTCAGTTGTTTTTGCATTGTCAAGACCTACCATTAGAGACCTTGGGGTTATCTCTTGAGGCTTGCTAATAGAGATTTACCCTTCAAGAGAGATAGGATATTATATTTCCTTTAACTAAGTTGTTGTCATAAGTGAACATCATCAACAATATATATATATATATATATATATACATATATATATATATATATATATATATATATATATATATATATATATATATTTATGTGTGTGTGTGTGCTTCACATTATATTTTGAGATCTTGTTAAACACAAGAATTTCAACCAAGTAAAAATTAAAAAGGATTTGGTGAGGGGTCGTCATTCATAGGGTGTATGAATGTCACTACTAGGTAGGCTAAATGGAAAAGACAATAATTCATTTGTATAATTTCTCCATAGATTTTTATCTTGTTAAGAATGTAATAGTCAATTTTGAGGCACCATGTACCATCTTTCTTTGGTGAAAATATAATGAAAGTTACAACATGAAGAGCTAGGTTTTACATTGTTATAACTAATCAATTCCTAGATTTGACATCAAAATTCATCAATATCATAAATAGATATGTGAAAAAGACAAATATTAGATAGAGGAGTTAGGAATCAAATTTATATTGTGATGAGTTATGCAATGTGTTAGAATATATTTGTACTATTAAAAGATATTGGTGTACCATAGTAGTACCTTTTCAAACTCTTACTAATGTGATAATATTTTTGTAGCCTTCTATGCTATAAATTCACCTTTCTCTATTGTTTAGGAGTCTCAAGGTGGACCATGAGAGTCACATGAACTTCTACATGTACAAGATGATCATGTGAAATTTCTTGGTAGATAGTAGAAGGATAGTTTGGTCTTCAATAAAGGTTAAAAATGTTACAATTATCAATCATTACCATGAACTAAGTATACCTTTGCAATTTCACATTATGTATGTGATCCATGTCCTATAAATATGACCTTCCAAGCATAATTTCATCTAGGATTTTAATAGTGTGAATGAAAAAGTGATTGTATCACACAACTCAAATGAAAGGATTTCTTTCATTTAGCTTGACTCTATTATCACATGGTCCTTTTAAATTTTGTGTAGGTTTCAAACATTTGTCACCCCTTAACATAAATATTAGAAATTCCTTTATCTCAAAAGGATGATGATAAATCTAATCAACTCACTGAACACATCCAACATGTTTTGTAGCAAGTGAAAGCAATTCTTTATCATGTTAATGTTAACTAAAAGAGTGAGAAACCATAAATATTTAAGTTTTGTGATTTATTTTGGCTACACCTACAGAATAAAATATTAATAGGACCTTACTATAAGTTTCATAGAATTTGATATGGGCCTTGTACCATAACCAAGACACTAGGAGATAATGTATTTGAATTTAAATTCCTACCTTCCTTGGTTCTGTCCAATATTTAACAAAAAACTTTTTCATCCATATTTTCCTCCTTTGTTTGATCTCTTAAATGCTATATAAAACCCTTATATAGATAGAGATCAATCCAAAATGAAACATTCCAATATAATTGAATTAATTCATTCCTACTAGGGTCAAATAGGAAAAAAAAGAGATTCCATTTCTTCTAAATTTTTAAATAAATTCAGTTTTCTTTCTAGGAAAAATGGTTCATATTTAAGATCAAGTTTCAATTCCTACACCTTTTATTGCACCCACCTACAATGAGGAACATTAATCTTCAAGTAGAGTTGATTGATCTAGGATTATCTGGGTCACTATAATTTGTCACAAATATCAGGTGTCATATGAAAACCTAAACTAAATTTCATAACTCCATGTTGGTAGTGTTACACAATTAGATTTGTCTTGTCAATAATGAGTGGTTGTGCCAATTTTAATGAAAATATGAACTTCCATATTATAACTATTATAGTCTATTTATTTTATATTTTATAAATATGTATATATCCATTCCTTTTAAGGTATATATGATATAATTTATAGATATTGAAGATAATAATAAGGAAATGGGTCATACATGTCCTCATATTTCATGCATAATACTCTCTTATTTATAACTTTAGTTCAAATTGAATGTTCTTTGTGTCTTTTATCCAATCATTATTTGCATAATTTTGAATCCCTATCACAAATCAAACATTTTACAATTACAATATAATTGAATCTCTTTGTTTGGGTTGTCTATTAGGATTTACTCCTAGCCCCAAGATCATAATTTATAAAATATATTTTCACAATGTATCAAGGTTAGTGGCTTCCATAAAACTCATATTTCTTGTTTTGTAATCTCCAATTCTCTATGTATTATAAATTTATGGAACCTAAAAATTATCCCTATGTCATATTCCAAACACCTAAAATCCTAAGTGATTCATCTAAGAAACTAGTATGGAAAACTAAAATAGCCAAACCAACTCAACAATTAAATTGACACAATTTTCATCTAAATCCATTTTAGGTATTCAATTAGATATATTGTCATTTAAAAGAGTTCATTCATGCAAAAAAAATTCACTTTGACATAGTTGATGTATGTCAAAACTTAATTGAATGTTTGCTCAAGAGTAGCATATTCTTCCATGCATGAACCAATATACTCTAATAAGAGGATGTTGGTTATTTATTATGAACCTGTCTGCATGAACTTGTCTTGTTTAGCCAAATATATTCATAATTTTTTTATATTGTACATATTTTCATGTCTTTTCATATTTAGAATTGTTTTAAAACTTAGGGTTTTAAAATTTAGGGTTTTAAAATTTAGGATTTTAGAATTTAGGGTTTTTGAATTTAGTGTTTAGCAGTTGTAGGCATATATAAAATTGATAGATAAAATAAAAAATGAAATGAACCTACATGTAGGTCTAAGGATGATCGCTCGAATAACTCTTTCCTAACAATGATTCACTCGAACACACTCAGGTCCACAAAAAATATGTAGGCCCATATTTTTAATTTTTATATTTGGATATTTCAGTCAAAAAGGTTTCAGCCAAAACCTTTTTGATCGATAACCAATGGCCACATTCGTGCCATGTCACTACTACCCGGTTTTAGCTGAAACTTTCTTAGTTGAACCAGTTACGGAAACAATAGTTCAATGGGAACTATTTAGTTAGCTAAAAGTGTGACATAGCTTTGTACTTTTACCTAGGAGTTAATAAAATAAAATTTTGGAGAGTTAATATCCCTTATATAAGTTTCAATTGATTAAACTTTTGTTTGATAAGTAGCCCAATGTATTTATAGTAAGAACATTTAGGAACAAAGATAATGGACAACCTTGTCTAATGGAGCATTGTAAGGGGAATGAATTAGTCATAGAGCTATGATAAAAAAAATTAAGCATTAAAATTTTGAATAAAATATGTACATGTGATTAATTTTTGGGCTCAAATCCCAACTATTACAACATATTAAGATTAAAACACTACCAAATCCTATTGTAAGACTTATCAAAATCAAGTTTGATTATTAGAGAATTTAGCTAAAATATTGGGCCCATTCACAAGTTTCCCTAGCTAAATAGGATTATCAAGAATGCATCGAGAACCATGAAAAGTAGTGTTGATGGTGTTTTCAAGACAATCAACAACTCTGCATTATTAATATAATATCCTATTCTCTGAGAGGTAAATCTCTATCGTAAAGCCTTTAAGAGATAACCCTAAGGTCTCTAATGTCGTCTTGACAATGCATAAACAACTCAGTGATAAATGTGAAAATGCTGGTAATCACAAAGGGACCTTACTACAAACAAATACTGAATCTTTAAATTTATCAGATCTAGCAATATGATGATATTTCCAATCCTAGATTTAACCCAAATGATAAAAGAAATAGCAAAAGAGATAAGGTTTCAAAGAGATTCCTAAATTTAAGAACTACTCCTAGGATTAACAATGCAAATGACAAACACTTGAAATGGACCAATCCATTAGAAACTGATTTCTACTTGACCTAGATGAATCTGCAATCTTACAGAAATAGTGCAATCTTCTAAGGCATTAAATATTTTCAGATCATGAACATCCATTCAAAACAACCCTATTGCAATTGAAATGAATAAACCTTCACAATTGAACTAAGCTCAATGAATATAAAAGTTTGGGCTAACTTTTCAAAGCAACTAACAATCAGTTGGTTATGAAAAGTATGGACCATAGATTGCTACAACACTTCAAGTACCAAATCATAAACACTATCAATTCATCTAACATTAAACCTAACACATCTATCAAATAAACTTAAGAAATTCCAAAGATAGAATCACAAGAACCTTGCCAGATAAAATTCAACACAAGAAAGGCACCAAATCACAATGTCTTCACTTGCATTAAATTACCCAAAGTAGCAACAATTCCAGTACTTTGTTACAACACTTGCTTGCCTGAAAATAAAACTAACTCCTAACTCTAGCTCTTGCTATACTGCTTAATTCACTTCAAAACTATCTAGCCCTTACAAATGAGGCATAATGCCATATTAATAGAAACCCCCAAGATATGTCAGCCTAGCCTAGTTAGGGTTTACAATAAAATGACCACAAACAGGTCGACCCAAGAAGAATTCAAAATAAACAAAGTGGACATTAAATGCAAGTATTCCATCCAGGTTGACTTGGGGTCTCCAACAAAGCTCGGTCCAATGCATGTGAAGGAAGAGGAGAAATAATGGGAAGCACAAATTTTGATGTAGCCTTGCATTAACTGCTTCCCCCTTTATCTTTATTTTTCTCCACCCTATCATGCACCATCAAAAGTACCTTGTCCAAGTCAACTATAGGTGGCAGAGGTAAAACCTTAATTCTCTTCTCAATATATTTAATAATTTCTCTTGATTGCTCCACCGACTTATCCCACTCAACCTTACTGGTTTGATATTTATCAATAACTGTAATATAGGTGGCCACATCATCCAATTGATGTTCAGTAACTGGATCTTCATTGATTGGAGAATATACATCTCACTACCATTTTCTCAACTGCTCTAAGCTCAAATGCTTCGGTGCAAACTTCTTTCTCCCTATCATCACCTCAAAGAAAGAAATGCATTTATCATAAATATCCGTCAGGGTGTCTTCAATTTGCCTCCTCTGCTTATATACCTTTTTCAAAGCCTTTTTCCTTATTTGCAAAGCTTCAAACCATTCCCAAGGTTCTACAGCTCTGGAGGAAGGAAGAATTCCATCACTCACCAACTTATCTTTAGTATACTCCATGATGGTCTTGGTTTTCTGCAACAGGAGATCTACATCTTCTTTATCTTGAGCCAATACATCTTTCAACCAATTTATTGATCTCATTGCATCTCCTCAAGTTGAAAGGATGTCCTTGATAGCATTATCTCCCTTAGTTTTCACCCCCTATAACCAGTTCGTTGTGGCAAGAGTAGTGGTCTTCATTCTCTCCAGCTCTGTTATGGTTTCTTGTGGCAGGAAACTTGCAGCAGAAGATGATGAGCTAATAGATTGCAAGGGCTTCATCAAGTCCTGCAAGTAATTCTTTAATTTCTCATTCTCCTTCTTCAATTCTTGCTTAGTTTGTACTTCTTTCCTCAACCTACCTGAGATCACAGCACTAGAACCCTCATACTCTTCAATCTCCTGTTCCATGGAAGTAGGCCCTAGGTTGATGGTTTGCACAATATAATCACTTCCAGTTACATCATCCCTATTCTTATCAGGAGCAGGAGTAGCAATGTGGACCACCATGTTATTTGTTTCATCTCTCTCAATCTTGGAAATGACCCTGGCTTTCTTCTTTCCTTTACCCTTTCCTATGTTCGCCAATAGCTCATCCCAATTGGGAGGGGTGTCATCCACAATAATCTATTTTCTCTTTAACTCCTTATCTAACTAGCCTGGAACAATAGATTTAGGTTGTACTTTACTCTACCCAACTTCATCTTGTTGATCTTTAGGTGCATCTTCACTCAAATTCTGCTTCTCAGGGACCTCCTTGGCTTTATCTTCCTTTTCCTTGTCATGCTCTTCTTCTTCATGCACTGGTGATGGAGCCCTAACTGCATTTCCTCTCTCTGAGGAGGTCTATCCTCTTCACTTCTAACAGGTGAATCATCATATGTAACCAGGGGAGACTACAAAACCCTCTCTATTTCTGCCTCAACAATATAGAGCTCACCTTCTTGAAATTCTTCTCCCTCTGGATCTTGATGAGTTTCTGCTTCCTTAGATTCACCCGGTTCGCCCGACACATTACTAGCTTCATGAGGAGGAGGAACATTATCATGTTCTGCAACAAGAGTGATTGGAGGAGCATCCTTCTGTGGCACACTGTCCTTAGGAGAAGGAGTTCTAGATTTCCTTGTATATACCTATGTCCTTTCTCCTGAGCTTTCTACATTTATCACAAGTGGGCCAACTTCCTCCCTTGCCTTGGAGCTTCCCTTTTCCTTCTATGAAATTCTTACTATCCTTCTTCTCTTGGGCACAAAATCACTAACCTCTTTGTCTTCCTTTTCAGCTTCATCTTTTGTTGGCTTCTTAGTCCTTGAAGCGTGCCCCCTTTTCTTGGCAATAGGCTTTCTTTGTTTTGTTGCCTCCTGTACTTCCTCTGCTTGAACATCCTTAATCTTGATTTTGAAAGGAAAGCTCACCTTTCCCTTACCCTTAGAATCATGTTCAGTTGACTCCTCAGAAGTAGAATGAGTCTCCAAGTCTCCCATTAGATCATAGGTGTATTGCACACCTTCACTTTCCAGTTCCCACATTTTATGCTTGAGCCATAGTTTTGTATACTTAATCACTGGAGCCATGAGCTATTCTAGTTCTGTTTTCTCCTCTTTCAACCAATCCACTTCTCCCACTAGTTTGTCCTTCACTGCCTCATAAGCATGGCCCTGAATCAAATCTCCATCATCTTCAACTTGATCTGGAATGGCCTTCACATTATATAGTCAGACCAAGTTAATAGGCAGCCTAGAAAACTTCTTCTTTTTAATCTCAAATTCATCACTGCAATTGGCCCAATAGTCTTCTATATCACCCTTGTGACTATATTCTCTAATAGCCTTCTTCTACGCTTTGCCAATTCTGTCAAACCTAGACCTCTTAGAATGGAAGGACAACCCAAGAGTGCTCATTTCTTCCTCAGAAGCATAGGCCGAATTAATAGAAGGGCATGCCTCACAAGTGCCTATCCTCAGAGGAAAATCTCCACCAAATCCAGTCTTATGCTTATCTTTTTTCACAATGGCATCAAAATCACATATTTTCCTTGTAACTTCATGAAGTATAATGTGATTTGTGGGATACCTAGGAAGTCTATACGGAGCCCTCTGATAGCCATCTACCCATATGTATGAGAAGGTGGGAAACAGTATGAACCAAGCCCCATACCTTTTGATCAGCTCCTTGGCATTGTCAGATATCCTCACATGCTCTACACCCTGGAGCAACCTAGTAATGAACATGGTGAATGCATCATTCACCCTCCTATAGCTTGAGTTACCCAAGTGTAGCTGTGGATAAACCTCATAGATTACATCCTATCTAAACACACCCCTTGTACTTAGCCCCTTGTATGGATGGAATCTTGCAAGTGCATAAACCAAGTAGGAGGTCATTGTGAAGGTCTTCATCTGTAGGACATTACACATATGTTCATGAATCATAGCACTTATAACACCTGCCCAATGATAATTAATATTCTGCTCCATCCTCACAATGACATGGAACATCCAATTCTCAAACACTCCTGCACTCTTTGACCCTACCACCCTGCTAAGAAGGGTGATAACATCATAGTACTCCTTGAATTTAGCTCTGAATAGCTGCTTGGGTAGTTTTGAAAAGTGGGACTTAGGATTTTCCAACCAAGAATTGATGACCTACTGGGACTTGATGGTATCTTCCTCAAGATCTTCTTTTCCATATCCATATCAAAAGCCACCACATGAGATCTATCTGGCATGTCAAAGGTCTGGGCTATAGATATGGGATTTAGATTTTCCACAATTCTCCCTTGGGGACCAACTATATTTTGTGTATCGCTATCATAGTGTCTAGCACACTCGAGCACCAATTCATAACACTATACTATAGGAGGGAATCTAGCTACATGTGCCAATATTGATTCTAAATTCCTTTTGGCTAGCAAAGGAATGTTTTGTGCTTCCATCCTTGCCTTGAATTCCTCATAGTCCCATAGTCCAACATTTGTGTCAGTCACTTCTGACCAGATGGAAGTAATCCTGCTCTCAAGGATTCTACTCTTGATATCCATTTTGATTCTTTTTTCCTCAGAAACAGAAGACCTCTCTGCACTTGGATCCATCACTCTACCCTTGGTTCCACTTGTCACTGCCTTACTTGACTTAGCCTGCATCCAACAAAGAAACCATAGTAAAGATCACATAAAACCCAAGTTAACCATTCAAAAATAGTACATTCAACCTCAATATAAGTCCAATGATAAGCCAAATGATTTAAAGCCTCATAAAAAATTAATCATCTCAAAGTTCAAGTTTTTAGCCATCCCGCAGAATCCAGGCTAGAGAGGAATTTTAGAAAATTCCCAGCCAGGTGGATTCTAGCGAAATAAGCATAAAGGCATCAAATAATCATGTAATCGACCATCATTAAATAAGAAACAACATGATACATCCTTAAACAACTCAAGTTGATCATACGATGCATAATCATCAAGTAATAAATCATGTTATCTCTTAGTTCTTCATTTTCAACAAAGTTTCAGACAAATCCACCCAGGACTGGATTTACATGAAAACAATAATGTCTTCTGAATTAGGAAAATAGTGTGGGACAAAAGGAAATTTCAAGGAAAATTTGGCAAGGAATGGAAATCAGTGAGCGGGGAAAAACTGGACTACGCGATTTGGAAAGCAGTACCTTGGAAAATCGAAATCCGCGATGAAGAAATCCGAGGCGAAGAAAACTGAATATCGACATTTCTCCTTAAGTTCCTCTCCAAATTGATCAGCGCTCACATATTTGAGGATCTTGGGCTAAAACCAACACAATTTGAACCTCTTATAGATCATATTTAAATTCGAGGCTCACCTTAAAGCAAATTGAAAGGAAATGGTGATGCCCTAGGCATGAAACCCTAAAATTTAGCCATGAATGCACAGGATAAGCTTGGGCTCAGCTAACTCAACTGCTAGGTTTTCAAAAGGTTCATACATGTAAGAAAGCTACCTCACGTAGAAATGAAACAGAGTTCTAAACTCATGATTATCAATCCCAATACACTTGGTAACTAGCTTCAATTCTGGTCCCACCCCAAACACCACGGTGAGACTCTCAGCACACTCGGGTGCCAAAATCCTCAAATTCAACAACGTAAGCAAAACTAATAAGTTACCCATTTGGTACGGTGAAAGTCGATTACAACAATGACAAACAATAGTCCTTAGCGCCTGAGCAACAACAACAGTTATGACGCCCAGAAAAATGACCACCAAATCCAACAATTCACAAATTCGATCACCAAATCCAACAAAGCATTCAAGATCAAGAACTTCAGGTCAATTAGAAAATGACAAAAATAATCACCAAAATTCACCAAAATTCGATTAAATACTTACCTGAAACAATGCCTTTATTTGAGCATTAATGCATTTTTGACAAATGGGCTAAAACCATGCAAACCATAGCGAAGGAATTTTGGAAAAAATTGGTCATGCGAAATTTTAGAGGACCAAAATCTCCAGTTCCACGATTGTAAAACAGCTGTCAGGGTTTTTAAAAGGAAACCAATAAAATTTCACGCGAGGGTGGATTTTCCAGAAAGAGCCAAAGAAACCTAAGGTGGCCAGAGCATTAGATTTTCAGTCTTCCAAGAAGGTATTTTCACCAATAAGATAATCATTCCAATAACGCTGACAACCTGACACTTTGGCTTGAGGCCCAAAACACAAAAGCAGAAAGCAGAGGGTCTGCTTTCGTGAGCGTGTAGCACAAGTGGTTGATGCTCTTGGTAGACAGGCATGCTTGGAAGCCATGACATCAGCAATTCAACTTGAGACAGGTGATTCAAATTTTCAAGCTTGTTGAGCACTATGAGAGGTGAATGGTTCTATTAGTAAATCTTTAGATAGTCAGTTCAGTTGGCATGGTTAAACTGGAGTAGGTATTTTGAGATGCTTGAGAGAAGAATGCTTATGTTCTTGACTTTGGAAGTTAGGAAAGTTGGTTTTCAGAAAGAGGTTCACAATACTGTTCAAGACACCCGGTATCGAGACCAAGTCCTGCAAAGTTAGAGAATCCTATATTTTTTGGCCTAAACTCCAAGAATGATGGTGAGTAAGTAGCCTAGATGTGAAATTACTTTAGTGATGAGTCAAGGTTTGGGCATGCACATCTAGTTGGGTTGTTGTATCATGACATGCACAGTATAAATGGTGGGTGATCAACATGCTGGATTTTGTATAGGGGTTTCCATTGAGAAAGAACAAGCATGATGTTATCTTGGTTGTGATTGATAAATTGACAAAGGTTGCACACTTCATTCCAGGAAAATTTAAGGATGGATTGTTGACCCTGGCTAAGAAATTCATCCAGGAGATCTTCCGCTTGCATGGAGTGCTAGAGACTATCATTTCTGATAGGGACACACGAATGACCTCAAAGTTTTGGATGACCCTAAATGTTGCATTGGGGACCAAACTGAATTTCAACTCGGCTTATCATCCTTAGACTAATGGGTAGACAAAGAGGGTGAATCAGGTAGTCAAATATCTTAGGTCTGAATGTATTGTATGGACCAACAGTATAGGTGTGAAGAATATTTTCCTTTCGTAGAGTTTGGCTACAACAACTCTTATCATACATCCCTAGGCATGTCACCATTTGAAGCTCTTTATGGGTGAAAGTGTTGTAGCCCCATCAATTGGGATAAATTGGAGGATAGAATCATAGTAGGACTTGAAATGCTTAAGGAAATGGAAGAACAAATGAGGGTTATTAAGAGTAGATTGAAGGAGGCAACAAACCAACAAAAGAGTTAGTTCGCAATCAGGGATAAAGTTTTCTTGAGAGTTAAATCTCATAAAAGTTCTATTGCTTTCAGAAAGTCTTCCAAGTTGGCCCCAAGATATGTGGGACTATTTGAAGTCTTGGAAGTGATTAACCCAGTTGCTTTTAGACTAGCTCTACCACTTGCTTTGGCTTGAATTCATAATGTGTTTCATGTTTCCTTGTTTAAGCCATATCATCTTGATGTGACTCGTGTGCTTGATTGGCAATCCTTGCAGGTACAAGATCCAGAAGTGGTGCTAGTGGAGCCCATTGGAATCCTAGATAGATGCAATGTTAAGTTGCAGAGTAGAGATATTGCTCAGTTTAAGGTCCAATGGGACAAGTACTCAGAAGACAGTGCTACTTGGGAGGATTCAAAAGAAATAAAATGCTCCTTTCCACATTTACTTTCTTGAGAAAGAGACTTCAAAAATTTTGCTTGAATTTTTTTGGATTGAGATACTATGATATTCCATGCTTTAATTTTGATGTGACATTGAAATAGACATATATAATTTGATGTGATGTTGAAATAGGCATATATAATTTGATGAGATGTTGAAATAGACATATAAAATTTGATGTGATGTTGAAATAGACATATATAATTTGATGTGATATTGAAATAGACATGTATGCTCAAATTTGACATGATCTTTTTTTTTATTTACTAGACATCGGTACGATGTCTCTTCCAAGAGGGGAAGGATGTCATAACGCAATTTAATTGCATATTTATTATAATATGGTAAGTTGAATTATTGAAAAAATTAAATATATATATATAAATGGAAATTTTGGAATTTTTGGAAATAGATTGAAATAAGTTGACTAATGTTGGCTATGCGATCTTTTGAAATTATCTTATATGTTATCAAGAATTGAATGTTACTGATAAATTTTGCAAGTGCAAGTGTGTGCAATTGCAGGGTGACAGGTTGAAGGATGAGAGCATGGTTGAAGTAGGATTGTTTAGCCAGATCGAATGGTAATCCAAATGGAATCTGGGTGCACACACCACAAATGGCATGATGACTTGCATTTGAATTATTTTGCATATATAGAACGTAATTTCATGATTTGAAATGTTTCAGTGCTTGAAAATGAATGGCTTGTAGATTAAATTGTCTACCTAAACTCTGTGTTATGAATTTAGAGGGAAAATGAGTGCAATTTGATATGAGAATGAATCTATAAATCTCAATTATGCATTTTATATCATTGAGAAATGAAAATGAAAGACCATTTTATTTAAATGATAGATATACTCATGAAAAAAAACAACTATATGTGAAAACCAAATATATATATATATATATATATGGTAAGTTTGAAAATCAATAAACATCATTATCGAATAAGATGAAATTTAAAATTGATATTATGAAGAAAACCCACGATGGACGTGGTCTGCCATCGACAGAATGGAAAGGATTCATATTTAGAATGGGGTGGAAATACATTCAATGCCCATTATCATTTTTGAAAATATATTTTAGTGGGGGTGTGGTAAAAATGCATAAAAAAGATACTATTTTGAAGGGGGATATCGACTCCATTAAGCAGTGAACTGGGGTGGAATGAAGCTTGTGGGAAAAAGTCGAAGAAAGTTTCCTTGTTGCAGAGGTAAGCAATGCTTTTTCATTGAAAAGTAGCTTTTCTATTGATGTTTACAACTCGTATTTATTTTTCTATGCTCCACCAAATGGTTGCATCCTTTTGATTTTATAAACTATGCTATCGAACCCTTAAGTTGTTGGTACAAAACATAAGGCATAAATCTATTATTTCTTTTAATTGTTCCTTACTTTAGTTTTTTCAAGCATGTAAATCTTATGGCTCTATATGACCAACTGTGTTTGTATTTCTTGTAAGGATGGTGTAGCCGATCCTATATTAAGATTGCATGTAAATTTTATTGTTAGATCGAACCAATCACATGGCTATTGGGAAATCCCGATAGGCCTGTGATTGGGGGCGATGTGAATTATGTTGTCACCACCCCTTTGGTGTAGGCCGAAGCTAATGCAAGGTTATTCGAAGTATAACCATACCATTCTTTACATCTTGCCAATCTGATGGATGCCCATTTGGGCCTTAGACATCTTCTTTGAAATCGCATCGAAGAGATCTTCAATGCTATTGTTTCTCGTCGTCGAAGGTGATAAAGGGATACAAATCCCGTAATGCATTTTTCTTTATATATATATTTTACTATTGTTTCTTATAGATGTAAGACCACTATTAGGTCATAGAGACCTTGTGGAGCCATCGATGTCTAATCCATAAAGGATATAGGCCGAACACTGAGATATTTTCTTCCCATGTTGCATGTAAGTAAGTGTTCATTTGAATGATATTGGTGTCATCTTGAGGCGACTATACCAAGCCATAGGTAGGCCTAAGATACGGCCTCAACCCTATGTTTTGTGTAACAGTCAATGACTGTAAAATGATTAAGAACCACATATGTGAATAATTGTAAAGGTAAGTATAAGGGTTTTAACTTGAACCTAGTTAAGTATGTTACCTTGGTTATGGTTATTTTATTGATATTACCTTAGTTCCAAAAGATGGTATTAGCTTCATTTTTTTACAATTCTTATAGGAAATATGATATACAAAAGATTCAAATAGTTAATCCTGAAAAATGAGGCAATGAAACTTGAAGTTGCACCATAAACCATTGTTGGAAACAACATTGCATTGATGTAAATAGTAAATGATCTGTTGGAAACGATATTTTTTTGTCATAAACTATAACTGTTTAGTTTGAAACAACATTGCATTGATGTAAACAGTAAATGTTCTATTGGAAAATGACATTGATCAAGTCATAAACTATAACTGTTTAGCTTGAAATAACATTGCATTGATGTAAATAGTGAATTTTCTATTGCAAACGACATTGATTTATTGTAAAGTTATATGTGTAGCTGAAAACAGTCTTGTTCATTAAACTCTTTAGCTGGAAACAATCTTGTTCATTAAACTGCTTAGTTGGAACAACATTGATTAGTTGTAAACTGTGAACGTTCTACATGAAACAACTTGTTTTATAACTATTTGGTAGGAAACAATATTGGTTTTATTAAAATCAATGAATGTTCATATGTAAACAACAATGTTAGAGTATCACATTTTTGTGGAAATACAAAAGAGCAACAATATGTTTAAAACTATTAATATAGACTTGTTTTGGATTCTTTATTTTGAGAAAAGAAATGTCAAATGGAATATTATCTAATGATTGCAATAATTATTTAATGGTTTATTTTAGAATGTATGCACAAACCAATAACTTAAGTAGGCACATATATGTGTATGCACATAGACTCCGTCTATGCACATACACATACTTTTGACATACCTTCTATTGTTCTTTTATTTAATTCA
>VDFB02212669.1:0-15011 GCA_007258455.2 Sequoia sempervirens | reverse complement strand
TTTTGGATTTTGGATTTTTCAAATGTTTTGATTTTTTGATTTTTGCAATGTTTTGGGATTTCGATGTTTTTCGAATGTTTTTTGGATTTTGATGTTTTTCAAATGTTTTTGGATTTTGATGTCTTTCGAATTTTTTTGGATTTTGATGTTTTTCAAATGTTTTTGGATTTTGATGTCTTTCGAATGTTTTTGGATTTTGATGTCTTTCAAATGTTTTTGGATTTTGATGTCTTTCGAATTTTTTTGGATTTTGATGTTTTTCGAATGTTTTTGGATTTTGATGTCTCGGGGGCTGATCAAAGATTAGCCTTGCCTACATTTAAGCTCAGAGACGGCGTAGTTCGGATTTCAATGTTTTTTTGATGTTTTTTGATTTTATGAATGTTTTTGGATTTTCGCATGATTTTGACGATTTCGATATGGATATGTGATGATATCAATGCTCTATTTTGGATTTTGTTGAAGACCAAGCTAAGGTTGACTAATCGAATCGATGGATTGATGATGATGATAACATTGTTGAGGATGCACAACAATGCAAGGTTTTGAATGATCAGGATTGATTGGATTTGATTGATCAAGAGTGATGATGATAACATTGTTGAGGATGCACAACAATGCAAGGACAGTGTTAAGAAACACAAGGATTGAGAAAGATATCCCAAGATGATGACAGATTGATTGGATTTGATTTGATCAGGATTGTTGAAGCTTGGTTTGGAACAAAAGTTGTTTGAATGATTTGATGTGATGTTTGAAGGGTGCGTTAGATGCAACTGATATTGATTGTTTGAATCGATGTTCGATTGAAGATGAAATTTGATAAGGATATGTTTTCATCAAAATATGCCATGGGCTAATGATTTGGATTTTTGCTCAACAGTGGTTTCGACCAATTTGATTTCACGTTTGCCAAATGTTCGGATCACCACATAAGTTGGAGGATACATATCAAGATTTACTCCTGAAGCAAGATGTAAATATCTGCCCCCAATGTCTAGCAATGTATGGAATGTTACGGATGGATGCTTGGATAGGTGTATGGATGGATGGATATTGTAAGCATACGAAGGATGCGACGGATTATCTTGTGATAAGATGAGATGTTCAGATAAAGAAAGCTCATTGGATAATGCTTCATGGCTTAGATAACACTGCATAGGATAGGATTGATGAAAATGACCCATGTCAAGATGTTTTACCGTAAGCAAGCGTAAAGCGTGCCCCAAAATGTCATCAAGATCAAGATAACCGAGATGATGGATGCAAATATATGCGAATGTATTGGATAAATGGTTCATGGATGGATGGATTTATTATGGATAAGATGGATGGAATGCTCGATTTATTATGGACGGGATGAGATGTTTATCCGAACCGGCGACGATGCTTCGATTCCACACATGACTGCTTGCCGTTTTCATCATGGTCTTCCCAAAGCCTACGCGGTTTTCACTAGAGGACAATTTTATCTTGCATCGCTTTCAACTCTTCTTTGATTTTTGGATTTTTCTTTTTTTATTTTTTTCAATTTTTTGAAAGATTTTAAGCTCATGCTGAATCATTAAGGTGCGTTATTGATGCATGCCCCTCGCCATAATGTGCCATCGATATCCTTCCCCGGCGAGCTACTATAAGATACGCACTTGAATGCAACTTTGAGATTTCTCGACCGGTCAAGGATACCGGAGTTAACTCGCTTCAGGCGCATATCGCATTACGCCTCTTCAAAATCCTTAGGATGAAGGGTCGCTACAATACACTATCAATGTAAGAATTGGATATTATGGAGGCATGGATGGAGGTTTAGGATAAGAGATGGATTTCCTGGTTGGACATTTGGAACCTTTGACTCTCCAAACTTGGGAAGATGAGCAATGATGGGTGGATACTTTTATGTACATGGATTAGGACCAACTGCTTGATATACTTTGTATGTTGCTTGAAAAGCCTGCTTTTGCTTTTTCGGACATTCTTGATGGATACTTTTCCCTTTTGATTTTGCCCCATAGTTTCTTTGACTGATGGAGTTTGATAGGGATGATCTTTCTTTGTATTCTTTGGTATCCATTTGTATTTTATTTGTCCATTATGCTTCTCAGTTTCTTTTGATTTGATAGCGTTCTTCGTACTTTGATTCAAATATTTCTTTTGACATTGGTCCCAATTTGTGGATGAGGTAATGGGTGGATGAAGATTCATGGTGTGACTGGTTGTAGTATTGACACTAGTTTCATCATAAGGACTCTTCGTGCTTTCTATGTTGACGTTTGCTTGAGACGAAGTTGCCCCCAGTATGGTGATAGTATCACCTTCATTCCTTGATTCTGCTTGTTTTGAGATATCTTTTTCAGTAAACATGCTCTGACAAATGACCACCGTAGTTGACATTCTTTCAATTTGCTGCTCTGCTAACTCTGGATGTTCTATTTGACTTGTTTTGTTGAGCGGATAATGATGGATATATTTATTCATGATGTCCTCAATCTGAGTTTGGGACATATTTGATCCTGATGTTGACAACTCTGTTTGATTGTAGGAGTTAAGAATCTGCTCTTTTTGTGTAACAAAATCTTGTTCTAGATGAAGATCATCTACGTGCCCATCTGTAGAAAGCATCTCATGGGTAGATGGAGGAGTATGTGCTACATGGATATGATCATCTTGTGTGGATAGGAGAATATCCATTAGATCATTGTAGTATCTTGGAGATACAAATTTTTGATCTTGATTTATTTTGGGATTGCTTTCGATATGCTTTGGATCAAGCTCTTGACATGGGTCGGTTTCAAAGGATGGATCGCTTACAAATGGTGCTTGGATATCTTTATTAGACATGGTAAGTGGTTCATCATCCTCAAGTGTCGAGTTTAGGGTTCCTTTAGTATCTGTAGCCATGAGGTCGAAGGATGTCAATATGTCTTGGGAAGGACCATTGCTAGACTTTGGTGAAGGATTTTGATTATGTTTTGGAATAAATTCTCGAGATATATCCTCTAACTCATTAGGTGATGTAGAGACATTTTTGACATAATCATTGGTCGATGCCTCATTGGATGAGACGAAAACATCTTTATTGACGGATAGATCTTGATCATTATTTTCAACAATTGTGGTGGAGAGATTGACAATGTTATCATTGTCCCCAATAGCAATTATCTTTTGATCAATCAAGTCTTGGATGAGAATTTTTAGTCGAATACAACTTAATGTTGTGTGTCCCTTTGTTTTGTGATAATCACAATGGTGCTCCTTATTATACCCTGGTGGTTTAACTAGGGGTTCTTGATAGTTCCCATAGATGGGGAGCTTGATGAGATTTTCTTGTACCAATTGTTGCAAGACTGATTCGATTGGTCTCCCAAGTGGTGTGTATTGTCGCTTGTTTCTTTGTGAGATTTGTACTTTAAGTTGACCTTGTGGTGATTGATTTTGGAGATGTGGCGATTGATCTTCGACACATGGGGGTTGGATTTGTTGATGTGGTTGACCTTGATATCTAACTTCTTGACCTTGGAGATATTGTTGTGGTTGTAGACACAACTCAATGCTTTGATGACATGAATTAACCAATGGAAGATTGTATTGATTTTGGAGTGAAGATATCTCTTTTCCCAATAGTTCAATTAGTTTGGCATGTGAAGCAAGTTGCTCAAGTGAAATTTGATCTTGATTTTGAATTTGACTCCCTTGATTCGGCTTTTGTTTAAGTGGATTTGGGATGTGTAGTTGTGTTTGATTTTGGACAATATTCTGATTCATGATGATGGGTTGAAATTGACCATTGCTCATGTTTGGAATACTTGTGCTTGGTAAATTCTCATTTGGCTTGTAGGGATTTGATGGGATGATGTTCATTTGAAGGCTCATGGATTGATTGTTCGATTGATAGACTTGTAGGTTTGGACTTGGATTTATCATCGGGAAATGTGTTCCAATCTTTGATTTGGGCATACTCACACTTGTTGTTCTATTGACATTTGTCGAAGGTAATGGTCCCATGTATGGATTATATAAGTGTGAGTTTTGATAATCAATCGGCATTGTAAGGCTTTGAAGATTCAATTGATTTGGATTACTCAAGATGTATGGATCAAGTTTTTATTCCATGTTCCTCTTGTGTTTTGACCTTGTTGCAAAGTGACCTCTAAGGTTCTTAGGACCAATGATGAGATTAAGGACGAAAGGTGTAAATGATATGAATGATGAACGTTTAGGGACTTTGTATCAATGCTAGACTTAGGGATTTTGATTTCGATTGGTTGATTTGGATGATGAACGTAAACCCTAAGATGTTGGATGTGATCTTAGGATGAACTTGTTCAAAGGATGGTTGATAATTTAACTAAGTGTGTGTGGAAGGATTCATCCAAACACACCTAGCTAAACAAGTGATTTTAGGGATGTACCCAAGTCTAGGTAATGATGTTTCCAAAGCTCTAAAGTTGTTTGGATGGATGAATTTTGATAAATGTTTGGATGGATGAAGTGTTTGATTTTGATCCTTAGAGACTTAGAGAGACTTTGTTTACTAGGCCAAGGTATTGAAGAACACACTTTTCTCTAAGAGCAATCAAAAGACCAATATGACCAAAAGATATCAAGCACATGTGTGGGGTCCAATTTGTTATCTTTGCTTAATGAGTACTTTTACCACAAACACACTTCTTGATTAGGTTTCAAACTGAATGTCCAATGTCTTAATTTCTTTAAACCCCACAAGATATTTTATGTGGAAATTCAACTAACTTAAGGCAAGGGTTTTCCTATTGTTTACTCAAGAAGACAAATTGAGGTATAATCCAATGCTTAGGAACTCTAAGGATGCGAATCCCCGTGGAAAGCAAGAACATATGGATTGAGTCAATGATATTTGTCTTCAAAAGGGTTTGAAATTTTGAGAATCATGTTGGAATGTTTGTTTGCAAAATGTTTTCGGTCACCAAACTCCGTGTTTTCAAACGTAAGAACAAGTACAAGCCCCATGGATGTGTAAGACAATATTTATTGGATTCCCACTTGGACAAGTCCAACTATGCTTATCTCTAGCTGATGGTTAGATGCTTGACCCCACTGGCTCCCCTCCATGGCTCATTAACGTCAATCGGGGCAGCCAAGCATCAACACCCATGAAACTCCCATGGCATGCTTTCCATCTCTACTAGAAGACCGTAAGAGTGTGGGGTGGCTTCAGAACGACCGTTCTTGCACCAACAAATAGATCAAGGATTTTGGAAAATTCTAGTACATGGGTTCTAGTAAGGACTTTCCATTCATGGAGATTGACCCATTCGGCAAGAGCCCCCTTTCAGATCCATCTTGCTCTGAAACCGCATGGATAACAATGGCTTAACCAATAAATTCACATTTATATCCCGCTGAAATACTCTTGGCTTTAGAGTGTTACCGACACGCTCCTCGGTGGTACTTTTTCCCAAGGTAGGCCCTTCTAAGATAAACAAAGCAAGCAAAGACAATAATCCAGACTCGGATCAATCTGGATATAAAGAAAGAGAAATGTAATTTAAAATGCCCCTACTCACACTTGCACAAAATGTTCAATTTTTAAGCCCAAATCGAAGTGTTTCAAAGCAATAAAATGTATTTTGAGTGTTTCTCTTGCACCCTAGATCACACGAAGCGCAAGGGGAGAGGATACGCACTCAAAAGACAAAATCACACAATTCAAGCACTTGTTCGTTTTAGCCTTCAAAGTAATTGTGTCATTCGTTTTAAGCACCAAATGAAATATGAAGATTGTTTGTCCAATTTTTAGCCCAAAATGAAATCTAGTAAGTTTCTAATGTTCAGTTTTAGCCCAACTTTGAAAGAAAATAATGATCTAGTTGGCTTAAAACCGAAAATTAATGTGGTAAAAGGAAACTCTAGGCTCTAATAAGCATTAAGAAATGCTTTTCATTCAATTTCCAACTCAATTGTCCAACTCCAATCTTGTTTTTGTGTTTGCTTGATTCCAATGTTTGATTATCCTGCAAATACCACAAAACTGCGACAAATAAGATTCATTTCAATAACATCTTAATATAAATAAGCACAATTTCAAACATAATGGGTTTTGAAACAAGTGTTTGAAAGATATGAAGAAAATAGTTCAATAGTTACTATATAGAAATAACTAGTTAACCATTTTCCTCCTAAACCAACTTTCAGCCTGCAAGTGTATTCAAATCAGTTTAAAATGGCTTTATGACTTGTTAATAACTTCGAAGAAAACAAATCACTTCCCTCATAAATGCTGCTTCTACCTTATTAATGTGATTTGCATCAGCCTATTGTGATTTGAAAATAAAATCACCTCCTAGTGTCAGTGAACAAATGAATATCCTATATTTAAATAGACAATGTCAGAGCATAAAAAAGAGAGAAGACTTCAAATCTTCAAAGAAATCTGCAAGGATCCCAACGACCACATGTTGGATGTTGTGTTTGATATGATCTTCTACATTCACAAATGATGATACCAAGCAAAATTTATGGCAACAGGAAAATAAAACAACGCTTTCAATGGCCTATCAAATCTGCTTTATTTAGTACCCACGCCACATAAATAGCAGTAGGTTCACAAAGTTTTAAATATCTGAAACTCTATTTAATGTCTGACACAGCTCGCTATTCAGTCAATCCTGCATTCTTGACAACATTCAAATTGGTGCTTAAGTCTTTAAAAAACCTACAGACTATTAAGGATGTTGACTGCGTACCAATAGCACAATAAAACGAGCCTGCAGACTAAATATAGTTCAAGAAATGATGATCCTCTCTTGCAATTTATAACCATGTACAACCACCATATTCACTTCATTGGTTAAAATAATACCATTTAAACAGTCAAAATAAGAACCATATTTAGACGCATCTATGGAACTGAAAAATGGGCTTCTGACCATTGATTAAATTTCCAATGAGAATGATGATTAAAAGGTCAAACACGTGAGTGCAACGTCCATAATTCTCCCTTTTCTGGAGAGATAGACCACTGTTAGCAAGATTATGCCCTGATTTGAGGTAGCAGGTGGTCGCGCCTACTACTCACAAATATTTTATCCTCCCTTCAGGCAGCGACAGAGAAAGGGACAGCAATAGAGATAGAGATTTACCAGGCAGATATTTACCAGGCAGCGAGTACTAGGCAGCGACAGAGATTTACTAGAAGGCAGCGACGGTAAAAGTAGTTTGTAACATTCTTTTACTGTGGTTCATTGTAATGGACTAAAACAAGCAGAGTTCCTGCAATGATAACAGCCATAAGACAGGGAAACCCACATACTGTAATTGAATTCATCAAACAATGTCAGTCAAAATCCAGCTTCAAACTACAAACATGATATTTATGGGCTATAAAAATAAGATAGAATGTTTTGATAGCATAGAGTTTTTTTATCAACTATTTAAATTATTGATGATAGATCATAGACTATTAGCGGGGCAGCGTTTGAAATGTTTGCAAGATCTTTTCCAGCGTCCACAACGCCTGTGCATGATAGTGGGTCCTTTGAGTAGTATCCGCCCTCTCCAATGTGTGCAAAGCAGGAATACAAGCAATATTCATCGACCCAATACTGCAAATCCCCAATCAACCATGTCTTGATTTCATCATTCGAATATTGCGGTTGCTGCTGATATTGTTGCTATCAATAATAGATCAGAAAAGGCTGTTGTTTTGTTGTAGTGAGGCCATAACTGAACATGGTTGTGGCGCGATTCCTTCCAAAGCACGGAAATGAAGAGGTTCTATCTAATCTACATGGGTATCCTCATAGCCCCGGGCCTACTTCTTGATATCCTAGGCACAGATTTTGAAGGCCACAGAGTTCATTTGTTGGCACCAAAGATTTGTGAGGAGATTCAAGCGTGCCCTTGGCAGTGTCATTTTGGGGCCTTCTAATATCTGCAAAAAAAATGGTACACAAACGTATGCATTTAAAGGATAAGTGCGTACATACAAACATAACCATCTGCAGGAAATATTATAGAAAACTTAGGAAAGATATGATGGGAAAAAAAAAAGATCAGCTATAAGTCTAAGCTCAGAAGCCATATGGATACAACGCAATAGGGATGTGAGAAAAAGCATGACTCATCAGAAATCCAATGAAGTAGCAGTTAAATGAACACGGCTGGCAAGTGTAAAACTAAGTCTACAATGATTGCAGGGCACAGGCGCATTCTTTTCTCTGTAAATCTGCCAAGTAAGATCAAGCTTTCAACAGTCATAAAAGAAAAAGGACTAGCTTTACCATGCTTTTCAAATCCTCTTCAATCTATTGTCACAATGAGTATTTGTAATCTACCGTATTAACCCCAAAGGACAATCACACAATAATTACCGCACAATTTATTTTTTAAAGTAAACATAACATACATGTAATACATATTAAGTCATAACATGAATTTCATTTAAATAGATTCATTAACACATACATCCCTTGGGGTACACAAGGATTCATTACACGACTTAGATCCATACAACAACCATAAAGAATAAAATCTAAAGATATAAAGTGAACAATAACAAATATAACACACATATGAAAATTCATTGATAAAAAGCCATCTGCACATAAATACAACACATTAAATAACAATCACCATGGCCAATATCCACACAAGGTTTAATGTTACATTACATTACAGTACAATGTTTAAGAAGTACAATGATACAAGAGTGTTCCAAATATGAATGGAAACCATACACAAGATAAAGCATGACAAATGAACAGATGAACACAAAAAGCATCATAACCCGGCCCAAGACAAATAATAACCTCGAGCCCACGCAACACATCTCATCAATCCACACCCTCAACCTTCACTGGGACCTAATGGGTAAGCTGGTAATGTTTTACCTAAATCTAAGGGAGTCCAAGATCTACCTCGTTAGAGCTAACAAGAAAGAGACCTCAACCAAGAACATCCAACAGAGAACCACAAGACTCAACGTCATACAAAAGTATCATAAAACTCAAGGATTACAATTACATAATCAACCACATCCAAGAGTCAATATAATAACTTAAAGTCATAAGTCTCATCACCTAAATCAAAGCAATATCCAATAAACAAGGAACCAAAGGAAGATCATAAAACACTTCCAAATCAAGCTGAAATTAATAAACATATCACAATTCTGAATCGTAATGATACAATATCACAGTATCATAAGAGTACAAGGTCAAAACCCAAACATCCACAAGATTTATACAAGACCACATAATACACTATAGGTAAAATAGGGTAAAAATCATAATCATTTCAAATACCTATGTTTCATCAATTCACAAAGAACCACTTCCCAGGATTTCCAAAGAAGCAACATAATAAGGAGTGTTAGAGGAGAGCACACGATGGCTTAACATGGATTCTCCAGCTACTACTATCGCAAGGAGTCATTCGGCTTCATCGATGAATTATCCAGCCCCGAGCTAGGAGCCATTCCATCTATGGTTATCATCTTGTGCTACCTATCTCTGGCCCATAGGTTGCCTCATGAAACCGCTAACCTTCATGAAGACAATAAGGCACCCATCTTACAAACTTCACGGGCCTCAACTCCCCTTTAGTCCTGGTAGCACTCAGTACATGATGAGGCATCAATTATCTTTTTAATGTGATTCTACCCACCCCCTAATTAATTATTTAAATTATCACTTTTTAATTTCACTCTAACGAGGGCTATCCTGGCGCCCCTTTGTGCGCCGACCACCCACTTAGAGCCACTCTCTCTCTCTAGACACTCAAAACATAAAAACCAAAATCCAAGGATTGTATAACATAACAAGAATAGTAGATCACAACAGTGAAGCATGCGAGGCATTACCCATCTCGCTAACAAGTACAACATCAGAGTCTCACAAAGTCTCGTACAACCCTTTCAAAATAATGATACCAAAATACTTGACAGTACAAAGGCACATAGAGAGAAAACATGGACCAACCATAAAAACAAGCCTCTGGAAGACTCTCAAAAAGTTACACTAGGGTTTCCCCATGAAAATCTGACAACAATAAAAGCAAAACCTTGAAGAACTATTTTCAATTCAAATATGATGAGAGAATACATCAAAATAAGATCAACAATTCCCTTAAACAACATCAACAACTTTGATACGAACTAAATCGGACATCCAAGGGAAACCTCTATTTTCTCCTCTCAGAATACCCATAACTCAAAGAACTTTTAATTTGACTCATTAACACTCAAGCAGAACCGTCAATCAAGACAAAGACAACATTAACCAACTTGCCACTTAGGTAAAGAGCAAAAGAAGACATATAGAAATGTAAGTTAAATGAGAGAAAGTCCCTAACTCAAAATCAACTCATGAAAAGTCACATTGAAAGGATCTATCAAAACAATCCATAAATCGACTAATTCAAATATAATATATCCATTCATTCAATAAGAAGTAACTTGAAACCACCTAAAAAGAACATTATCTTAACGATCAATCATTTCCATCATTTAAGGATATCACAATATTGCGAAGTGAAAATAAAATCTAATGGTTTAAGCCATAAGACACTATTCACAAGTATACTCTTTCAAACACAAATATATTCCAATTTACACATTATAACAACAATCTTCCTTCGAAGATCAACCCACTCAAACCAACAATTTGATCCTGATATCAATCACAAGTATTTTCTAGAACTATTCTTATAGAAACCCCACAAATCAACTATTAAAAGAATATGAGGGAAATTGACTTAGAAAAGATCATCTAATTTTATTCATTTACATAAACCCTTTGTTTAACTAAATATAATTAATCAAAACATTTATCGAATCAACAATCATTCACTAGCCTTTATCGTAATACCCAACTATTTAAAGTTTTCAAATTTATTTACTTCCATTTATCTTATAAATCAATTCTCCCACCTAAACAGAAATAATCCTTATCGCCGATATTATCTACATACATCAACAACATACAAAACTCTACTTTTCATTATTTCTAAGTTAACTATCCCACTTGAAAACTAATCAAATTGAGAATAAACTAATCTATCAATGTTACCCAAATTATTAACATAAGGAAACTCTCTCTCTAATCACTTTACTAACCTACTCAATAACATAATACCTAACTACCTAATAATTCTAATTTTCTAACTCTTATAAATAAATCATTTTCTGAATATAAACACATTAATTACAAAGTCTTAAGGAATAATTCCATACAAGGAAACCATCAAACACATCACCCTTGAAGAACACTATCTTAAAACACTTACAATGAACAAGCCATTGAGACATCTCCATAAATATCCCACAAATAACACCCATCTTAAAACACTTAAACCAATAATCAAAACACTTTGTTTAAAACACATTTACTTACACATTATAACCATAAAGACCTTCCTTTAATTAAAGCATTATTTCAACGTTTTTACCACTTATTTTAATATATCCACTTAATTTAATTAAGAGAGTATTTACTACAAATAATTATATTTAAAATAACTATATCATTTATAAGATAACTAACTCCATCCACTGTTTAATATGAATCCTAATTATAACTTTAAAATGTAATACTAAGATGACAATTCTATAATTTACAACTTTATTATAATACTAAGGTGATGACACTAATGGATTATTTCACACAGTAGTTTGATAAATAATTATCATTCACAGACTCATTAGATAAGAAAAAGGTAATTAAAACCATTTAACATTTAATCAGTATCATTTAAATTAATTAACCCATGAACCTGGGATTTATCCTCACTTAAAAATAACTTTATCATTAACCTTCAAGTAAAAGAAACTATGTAAATGTAGAATCACTTATCTCCTTTAGTGAACCCTAAAACTTAATTAACTATATAAATCGATTTACTTTAACTAAATACACAGTTCATTTATCTACAACAAAATTAAATACCTAATTCAATAATGTTTATTCCGTTAAAATTTTTTGTTAAATAATATTTTACTAAGCAATCTATCGAAATAACCATTTTCACTTTAATTATTTACCTAAAATAAAATTACACTTTTACTTAACTCACTATCTTACAGAACATTCTAACACTCGATTCATATTTTACTTTTACACCACCATAAAATCATAAAAAAAAACAATTAAAGAAATTATTCATATTTTATAAACATAATATATAATTATGAACCATTTTCTTTTGAATAATACTCATCATACAAATCTGCTTATATATTGAAATATCTTCATAAATCCTAAATATATAAAAGACTACCTTCACTTCAAATCTTTTAACCTATAATTATGTATCTATACTTGTTTATATAACCATATGCATATATATATATATATAAAAGAATAGTAATAAAAAATATATAAATTCAAAATAAATAGAAAGTCACTCATATATGTAGTTGGTAATTCAAATTCCCTAACTCAGACAGGTTGACAAAGAAATGAGAGAGGCTATTTAATTCTGTACAATGTTTCAACTCTAATTATATCTCACCTCAAACAATATCCAACCTAATTATTATAAACATATATATATATATATATATATATATATATATATATATATATATATATATAATCTTCACTTTCTGATTAAAAATAAGAGATCATTTATCTAGCTGGGATAAAATCTAATTCTTCACAGCACAACCTTAACCTAAATAAAATTAATATTTTATTTATGATTGATTTTATATTTTATTTATTCAATTCTTTTAATATAAATAAATCATTTCCCTCCAAGTATTACTCCCCTAATAATCAATTTATTTTAACCACTAAGTTTAATAATTAACAAACTGCAGCTTATTTTATAATAAACCCTTAACATCTTTATTATTTCTCTATTTATCTCAAAACCTATCATACTAGCAGACCAAAATTTAATTTAACTCTTTATAAATTATATTTATTATCAGCAAAACGCAACCATAAGGGAGCAGCTTGACATCAGCCTCGTATTTTAAGCATAACACCAAAACTATAATCTGGGTATTTGAGATTTTTGGACAGCAAATAGAAAACTGGAATTTGGAGAAACCCTTTAAATTTACCAGCAAACTAGTTTGTATAAAAAATGTTATGGATGACACAACTAGACTGTTTGAATAGAGTCACAGGAAACAGTTCATTTACAGACAGTTTACAGTCTCAAAATACATATATTGAATACCATATTTATGTAAGTATATATATAAAATGAAAGGAAGGAAAATACAAATTTGTACAGCCCGAAAAATAAGACATTTAAAATACTCAGCTAAATTTTGAAGTTGGCATACAAAAGATTTCAAGGAAGAAGGAAATCTTTCACAGGAAAACATCTATTCACTATTTGTAAGGAAAATATTTAAAAGAAAACCTGGAAGTCGCTTTCCCTTTTGAATTCCTCTTCTTTCTTTCTTTTCAAAAAAAATCTCTTTTCTTGTTCCTTCCTTCGTGGAAATTGCTTTCAGTAAAATTCCTCCCTCTCTTCACAGGTTGCCAATTATCTTCCCAAAGTCCCCCTTGGCATTCGGAAAAATCACCCTCTTATTTTCTTTCTTGGTCAGTTACCAACCAAGAACGAATTCCCAACCACCGAATGACTTTTCACCTTCCCCAAACCGAAACTTGAATTTCAAATAATATTTATTTGCATATTTATTGTTTATTTAATTATAATATTCAAGTTTGATTTATTTAATTCATTTAAACCATTAATAATATTTTATTTGCCAAAACACAGAAGTATCATAACTTTTATTTCAAATCATGCTAATCAATTAAAATCTATTGGCAATAATATTTACCCTTTTAAACATTAATAATATTTTATTAGAATTTATTTCGTCACTTTACTTACCATAATAACATTATTAACTTATCAATTATAATTAGGTACCAACTTTTACTGGCTTTTCTCGTTTTTTTACCTTCATTCAAACTTAAGTAAAATTTTAATATCTAATCCTTTCTAATATTTTCTCACTTTAATTAATCATTACTTTATGTATTTATTTTATTTAATTTCAACCAATAACTTCTTTTATTTTAAATTACTTCCACTTAACTCTAAATTTTAACTAAAACAAATTTTCATAAATAATTAACTTTTAATTAAAATATAATTCAATAAATATTTTTACCGTAATTTATTTAAACTTAAGTACAATTTTAATATTTAATCCTCTTAATATTTTATCACTTTTAAATTTATTAATTGAATTTAATCATTAAATGATAATTACCTTTCCTCATTTAATTTGATTATTTTAAATAACTAACTCCCAACGATAATTAAATTGACGTTTATCATTGAATCTAATTCTTTATTTAATTCCAAATGAAACAGGTAACCTTATAATTAAATTAATTTTATTAATCAAATCCAAACATATTATTAGTGTTGCCTCATAACCTTAAAATTAAATTAAATAATAAAATCACCACATCATCATGACATTACCAACAACTTACTTAACATCAACGACGACCGAAACAGAGGGCACAAGATAATGACTTTCCCAATATTTTACATCCTGAAAAGTATGTATGCAAACTATGTATTTGACAGCAGATTTACTATAAAATGTTTAAATAAATACAACTTTCCAGATTTACAATGACTTGTTGAAAAAGATTTAGCATTAGCAAGCGTAAAGTTGAATTTTTCAACTCCTCAATCACTGCTAATCATTGCTTCTATACCCAAAGAACACAATTTTTTTTTTTTGAAATCAAACACAAAAGAAATCTGTTGACTTATGGAGATTAGTCAATAACAAATCTTCACATAAAAAGCAATACTTAAAATCCTATAAGTCGCTATGCCCTCCTTCTACCATTTTGTAGGACGCCAAAATCGTGATTTGGTTAGTTTAAAATAAAGCAACATTTCAACATCCCTATGGAATAATAAGCCATGTTAATCATGCCATAAATGAAACAAGGGAAACCAAATAAAAGCATATAAAAAACATGACATTAAACCTATCCCATAGTGGATTGGTGTCACATGTGCTAGTGACCCTTTCCCAA